>VDFB02117145.1:0-28831 GCA_007258455.2 Sequoia sempervirens | reverse complement strand
GAAATGATTGTTCTTTCATGGAATGTAAGGGGGTTGAATAGCATCCCTAGACAAAAAGCTATTCGGGATTTGATTAAGTCTCATTCGCCTGAGGTGGTTTTTATTCAGGAAACTAAGTTACCCATTGATAGGATGCATGATACGGCTGCTAAGATTTGGCCGAGATGTCTTTTCCAGTGCATTGGTGCTCAAGGATGTTCTGGGGGATTGGCTCTTTTATGGGATCCTCGCAAGCTGGTCCCACTGTGGTGGGTCTCTAGCAAGTCTGCTATTTCCTTGGTGGCCACGTGTTGTGTAACTGGTGAGATTCTTCTTTTCACTAATGTTTATGCTCCGATTGATTTTATTGGAAAAACTTTGCTTTGGTCACATATAGGCTATGTCCGATCTCTTGCCCCTCTATTCCCTTAGATTCTGGCAGGAGATTTCAATGCTGTTTTAAGTTTGGAAGAGAAGCGGGGAGGTAATCCCAAGCTCGATCCCTCGGCAGGCCTTTTAAGGAGTAACATTGAAAGCTTGAGGGTGGTGGACATCACACCTTCCAATGGGTTGTACACTTGGAATAATAGGAGATGTGGGGCGGAAGCGATAGCGGAAAGATTAGATAGGTTCCTGGTTTCTTGTTTTTGGATAGCAGACAGTTGGATTACTAGTTCAGAAATTTTGGACTGGAGGGGCTCAGATCACTGGCCAATTCTTTTGACTGCTTCTAAGTTTCAGAGGACAAAGAATCCATCCTTTAGGTTTCAGCTCATGTGGTTGAGGGAGGCTTCTCTTCAGGATTATATCATTGCTTGGTGGAGGGAAGGGAAGCCTGCTTATGGCACCGCTATGTTTTCCTTTGTCAAGCAACTGCAGTATGTTAAGTTTAAGCTGAAAAGGTGGAACAAAGAATGCTTTGGAAATCTCTTTGGAGAGAAGAGAGAAGCACAATTGAGGGTGGACTATATTACTCGCCAAATCAGAGAACAGGGCTTATCTGATGAGCTATATAGAGAAGAAGCTGCAGCCGTAAAGAATCTAGAGGAATGGGAGCTCCGAGAAGAGATTTACTAGAAGCAAAAAGCTCGAATTGATTGGCTCCAGGCAGGGGACAGAAATACTAAGTTCTTCCACAACACTGTGAAGGACAGAAGAAAGGGGAGCCTCCTCAATTCTCTCATGACGGCTGAAGGGATTCTGCTTTCTTCTCATAGGGAGATTGCTTTGGAGGCTACTAGATTTTTTGGGAGTTTGTTTTCAGAAGACTCTGTTCTGGCTAGGGCTGAGGAGGATCTTGTTCTGGCCTGCATTCCCTCCTTGGTCACTCCTGAAATGAATGAGGCTCTCATTAAGCCCATTACTCTACCTGAGATAGAACTCGTTGTGTTTGGAATGAAAAAGGGTAAAGCCCCGGGACCAGATGGTTTTCCTATAGAGTTTTTTCAAGCCTTTTGGGAGATTGTCAAGATGGACCTCTTTGAAGTGGTGCAGGAATCCTTTCGCAACAAGCAGATGCTTAAGGCTTTGAATGCAACTTTCCTGGCTCTCATCCCAAAGAAGGAAGGAGCTAACTCCCTCAATTTCTTTAGACCTATTGCTTTGTGCAATGTGATGTACAAAATAATTACAAAAGTGATAGCTGAACGGTTAAAGCCATGGCTTAATAACCTAATATCTGAAGAGCAAGGGGGCTTTGTTACAGGGCGACAAATTTTGGATGGGGTTATCATAGCGGCTGAAGCTATGCACTCTATGGCGGCCTCCAAGGAAAAAGCTATGTTCATAAAGTTGGACATGGCCAAAGCTTATGATAGAGTCAGATGGAGTTTTTTGCAGAAAATCTTACAGGCCTTTGGTTTTGGTCAGGAATGGATTAGCTGGGTTATGAGTTGCATAACTTCACCTTCTTATGCTGTCCTGATTAATGGTGAACCTTCAGATTTATTTGGTGCGGCCAGAGGCCTTAGGCAAGGGGATCCTCTCTCCCCTTATCTTTTCATCCTGTTGGCAGAAGGGCTGGGAAGACTTATCAAGTCTCAAGTTAGTCAGGGAGGGATTCAAGGTTGGAAGTGGGGGCATGGCATTCCTCCTTCTTCTCACCTCCAATTTGTGGATGATACATCTTTGATGGGTGCTGCAAGGATTCAGGAGGCAGCTAGTTTCCGAAGAGCCTTGGACACTTATGTGAAAGCCTCAGGACAGAAGATTAATGAAGAAAAGTCACAAATCTTCTTCTTCAATACCCCCGCTTCTATTCAAGCTCGGATTGCGCATATCTTGAGGTTTCAAATTGGAAAGCTTCCTTTAGTGTATCTTGGCATCCCTCTTTCAGCCCAAAAGCTATCGAGGGGTGTTTGGCAAGAGATTTTGGATAAGCTCCGAAGCAAGGTGAGTCACTGGACTCACCGGTGGCTCTCAACTGCTGGTAGGATGACTCTTTTGAAGTCCGTGATCCAAGCTCTTCCTATCTACAGGTGTCTGGTGCAGTCAGCCCCTGCTAGTTTCATTAAGGACTTTGATGCCCTATCCAGGCAATTCTTATGGATAGGTAATTTGCTGTCCTCAAAATGGAGTTTGGTCAAATGGGATTGTGTTTGCAGATCAAAGTAGGATGGTGGCCTGGGTTTGAGGAAAACAAGTTTGAATGGTTGGGCTCTTGCTGCTAAGCTATTTTGGAGATGGTGCACAAGCCAGGATCAAGGCTGGGCTAAAATTCTTAATGTTAAGTATCTTGGTGGGGTGAATGGGAAAGAGGTTCCAAGGTACAGCCTGACTGGAAGAGGGTCCATGATTTGGGAGACTTTGAAGAAAGGGGCGCAGTTAGTTAAAAATGGTCTTTTCTGGATTTGCAATAGCGGTTCGGATGCCCTATTTTGGGAGGATTCTTGGGATGGATTTCCTCCTATTCTATCTCAATACCCCCACCTTCAACCTTTATGTGACAGTTTCCTTGCTGCAGGTTGGAGTAAGGTTGAGGATTTTAAGGTGTTTTTAAGAGTGGGAAGGGGCGAGGTTGCCAGATGGAAAGAACCCCAAGAATGGCCTCCTGGGGGTTCTGAGGGAGAGAGAGAGACTCTTGTTAGGATTCTTGCTGGTAGAGCGTGTAACTCTTTAAGAGGAGCTGATACCCTCGCCTGGAGTCCCAATCCAAAAGGGAAGTTTTCAGTTGCCTCAGGCTATCAAGAGTTGGAAAGACAAAATTTTGACAGGATGGACATATCGTGGTGGAAACAAGTTTGGAATAAGGCGGCGTGGCCCAAGTGCAATTTCTTCTTATGGCTTGTGGTTCAGAATAGATGTCTTACCTGGGAGAATCTCCAGAAGAGGGGCTTTCATGGGCCCTCTATCTGCACTCTATGTAATCAAAGTGAAGAAAATAGTTCGCACCTCTTTTTCCAATGCTCTTTCACTAGGGTTATTTGGCACTGGTGGTGGGAAGCTTGGGAGCATGCCTGTATTCATCCTCACTCTCTGGTTGAGTTTTGGAATAGTCTTGGTAGACCCCCTTCTAAGACTTCCTTTCTGGAGGTGGCTTGGGATATTGGTCCAGGATTTATTATCTGGCAGGTGTGGCTGGAAAGGAATCGTAGGATTTTCCAGGATAAGACAAGGAGGGTGCAACAGGTGTGGCTGCAAGTAATCAATATGCTACAGGAGACTCTTGCTGCGAAGTGTGATCTCTCGGAGGATATTGCTCCTGGAGATGTGAGAGTGGTTCAAAAGTTGAACATTCTAGGTGCTGATCCTAGTGGTGCTTCTTGGAAGACACAACAAACCAGAAGCAGGAAAGCTAAAAGGAAGGTGTGTAGGGAAGGAAAGTGGTCCCCCCCCCTAGTGGGACTCTCAAGATCAATACTGATGGGTCTTCTAGGGGAAATCCCGGGCATGCTGGGGTTGGAGGAATTGGTAGGGATAGCTCGGGTAAGGTTAGTTTCTTTTTCTCTGAATATAAGGGAATTCAAACCAACAATTACATGGAGGCACTCGCTGTGCTCATGGCTATTGAAAGAGGTTGTGCTCTCGGATGGAGCAAGATGATCTGCGAGTCTGACTCTCAGGTGGTGGTGGATATGCTGAATTTGCAACGGATGGAAGATGTGGATTGGCATCTGGCAGCGGTGGGTAGACAAATCCTTAGGTTGAGCGCCTCATTGGATGTTGTCTCTTTTTCCTATGTTCCTCGTGAGTGGAATAAGACTGCTGATTGCTTGGCTAAGTGGGCTTCTGATCGTGGAGAGGGATGGAGGATGGGAGATTGGACTCACCTGCCTCCGGAGTGTGCTTTGGATCTTGAGAATCTGGTCAAGGAAGATATGGGTAGTTAGTTGTGCCCCTTTTGGGGGTTTTTCTCTTCTGGTGTTGTTTTCTCTTTCGGGCTTCTGGCCCCTGCTTTTTGTACTATTCTGGTTGTTTCAATAAATTTTTACCCCTTTTTAAAAAAAAAAATAAAATCGGGAAAGCAAGATTGTACCAAAATATGTCAAGCACTCTCAACATGCTTAATGGCTTGATGGACAATTTTGCACATGTAGAAACACATTTCCGGTTGGAACTATACTATCAGTGGTTGATTTTATGAAAAAATATACTCTTTACTCGATAAGAGAAAATTCAAATGCAATATTGCAATTGAGGCCAAATAAGTGGCTATGTTTGTTCATGTTGTATACATGAATGCAAATGGTAGCAATAACATATGATGATATAAAAAAAATGAGGGAATATCATTTCATTTAAGTGAAAATCGGCCCACTCACGTAGTTTTTTCAATACTATTTCAATATATTTTATACTAAATTTAAGAGAAAGAGGAATCTAGATGAAAAACATCTCATATGTTAGAGAATAAAATGAGATAGTTCAAGAATTCTTGAATGTTCTATTGGTTGAGTAGGGTTCACAAGGAACATAATGTCCAACATATGTGGAGTTTTTTGAAGCTAGACATGGTAAAGGAGAACATGATGGAGTTGGTGTGTGTGTTAAAATAATTCTCGCTAGAGAGAAATTGAAATTTGAGGATGCAACAAAATTTAAAGATGCACGTGGGATTGTGGATTGATGCAATACAAAATTATCTACAAGATTAAGAAAATAATCTATAGTTCGTCAATCTTTTGGTTGGTTGAAGAAGAGAACATTCTACCTAGATTTGATTGCAAGACAATCAATGGTTCTACTAAATGGTATTCATTTAAGAGTTCGAATGCAAGCACATGGACTATCTAGACAAGGGAGCTTACATGTTTTTGTCTATTTTTTATTTGAGGATATTGGGAAGCATGTGAGAATATAGAATGGGTTGAAGAGTGGAAGCAAATATTGTTGACACCTGCACAAATGGACAATCAATATGAAACAACAATTGAAGAAAATGATCAAGTGTTTGCATTGGATGACTATGACCGTGTTTTAGACCTTGTAAAAGAAGGTAATTTAATTTATTTTAATTCACTTTATTAGTATTTTGTAATATATATTTAATTATATATATGAATGCATGTATATAGATTGATGAAATTATATGGACACAAAAGTTATTGAATCAAATTTTGTTTGTAGGACATGTGTATGTTGTTGTTGCACCTGGGGAGAATGAAGATGCAATAGAATATTGGTTGTCTCATTGTATGGAGACTAAACATAAGTTAATAACACCCCTAGAAGATGATGATGCCTATCATTATCCAACATGTTCAATGGTGGTTGTTGGCACTTGGCTATGAAAATACCTAACAAGGAAGAATGGTTTTCCTGCATTTGAAGATTATGAAACACACAAGAAGATTACACTACTCACATTTGGTGGTGGAAATAAATATAAAACTAGTGAGGTATCATGGAAGATCTACAAATAAAGAGCTATGGAAAATTTCTATGAAAGATTGAATGAGACAATCATATATGCATTGCAAAAAAGAGAGGATGTAGATGGTACAATGGAATAAGTAAATACAAGTATGTAGTTTTATATATTTAAATACATGTTTTAATGATATATTGATATTGATTATGTAAATACTTAAAATTTATTTATTATCCTTTTGTATCCTTAATCCATCATCACAAATTCATCACATACTTTGAGACAAAAAAGAGATGATACAAATTCAACCTACAACATGAAATACTTGTAAATATAGTTTATATATTTAAATACACATGTTTTGATGATATACATTGATATTGCTTATGAAAATAGTTAAAATTGATTTATTATCCTCATGTATCCTTAATCCATCATCACATTCATCACATACTTTGAGACAAAAAAGAGAGGATACATATTCAACCTAGACAACATGGAATACTTATAAATATAGGTAAGTATATATATAGGTTTATATATTTAAATACATGTTTTGTTGATATATTGATATTGCTTAAGTCAATAGTTAAAATTGATTTATTTTCCTTTTTGTATCCTTAAGCCATCATCACATTCATCACATACTTTGAAACAAAAAAGAGAGGATGCAGATTCAACCTACAACACATGTGTAATACTTGTAAATATAGGTAAGTGTATATATAGTTTTATATTGTAGTGTAGAAAACTGTACGCTCTTGAAAATAGTACAATTTCACAATTAATTTGGACCTATTTTTAGCACGGTCCTTTCATTATTGTGTTTTTTCAGGTCTTCAAGCTCACTTTCATTCATGATATAGCATTGTTAAGGGTTGATTATTGTTGCCTGTGGTGAATCATGATGGATTCTAGGTTGGGGAGATGAAACTAGCCATCAAGCCAAACCTAATGACTTGTTTCCTAAGTGGTTCCATCCTCCATTATCACTCTACATTTAGCGTAAGTACATACATTATTAGAGCTCATTTGGGGTGATTAGGGATCTCTCATTTAGTGAGTCTTTCATGTCTATGTTTCATTCTTGCATCTCATTCTAACACAATTGAATAGGGTTGTGTTGCATTTCAGATTTCCTAATCTTCAACACACTTAAGGTTAGGGTTTATGTTCACATTTGCACTCAAGATTCATTTTTTCTATCAAGGTTTAATTACCAAACTAGGGGTTTAACCGAGGAAAACCCCCCATAAGAAATTCAAGTCTGTATTCTATTTTGCAAGTGTTTTCATAGATTCAAACCAAAAATTAGTTGGAAAGGGAAGAGCAAATATTGCAGCACATATATGAACTTTAAATTCTCAAAAAAGTGGAACAAGACTGATACACCAAAAGTGGCGTATGAGTCCCACTATAGGCAAAATTTCTAGATTTTTGCAAACCCTGAATCTACACTACCAGAAACTTGTTCTAGACTAGAAACCCTAGTCTGGGACTGATATGCCCAGAGTGGCATATGAGTCCCAGTGTTCCATAATTTTAGTATTTTCAATGTTTCAGAGCTTAGTCCAATCTTCTTTAGGTTTCTAGGTTTCACACCTCTGATCTTGCAGTTCTCTGTACTAATTTACATGCATTTTGAGGTCATTTAGTGAAGTATTGTATCAGATTAGGGTTAAGTATTAGATCTTTCATTTCATTAGTTTTTCCAAGCCCTAGCTTGGTGGTGAACCCCTCTTTCGTTTATAATTAGACCCTAGGACAACCCTATTGCAAGATCTCTTTCTCCTTTGCATGCTTTAGTTTGAGATCTCTAGGGTTTTCCTTGAATGTGAGTGTGAATATTGTTATTCTATCTCCCAATAATAGAAGCAACAAAATTCAACCTTTCATTTTGGTGAACTTTCATTTAGAACATCATAATTCTAATTTGGAGTGCATCATCACCCTAGATCTTGCTTGTATTAACTTTGCATTAGGGTTTGCACTAGTTAATTGGAATTCTAGGGTTTCTAAATATTGCATTAGTGAAAGAGAATATAGGTTGCATTTTTTCATATTACATCATTGAAAATCATTTGAAATCTATATTTTCATTTAGGTTACAGATCATCCAAACTAAAAAGCATAAAAATCACTTCAATTTTTTTGAAATTTGTGAAAAAAAACCCTCACTAGGACTCATACATCCCTCTAGGTGATTTAGTCCCAGTGCAGATTTTAAACTACATTTTCTAGAATTCAAAACTCTATTTTTGAGCTTCTGTTTACTGTTGGTACCTTTTTGTTTGTTGTTGGTACCTTTCCGTTTAAGTTTGCAGAGTTTCTATTACATTCAAATCATTAGATTTAGTATAGTTTACATTCATTGCAATTTTGGATAGAATTATATTCTTGTACTTTTCATTTTCAATATTAGTTCATAGCTCAATCAGATTAGGTTAAATTTTTTGTTCATTAGAAAACAAAAAAAAACACTCACAAACCGATGAACCCCTTGGAGAAAGCATAGTTATTTGAGTATGTCAAATCTCTTTTTCCAAGCTAACCTAACCCTCAAGCCTTTTAGTAGTGATGGCTTTGACATGTTAGATGAAGCCCTTGAGGAATTCATCTCACAAGGTTCATTCACTAAGGCTTGTTATGATAAACAAAAACTAAGAGAAGTTAACGTGGTTCAACCTCAACTTATCCTTTACCCACCTTCACACAAACCTCAAACTAAAAACAATCTTGAATTTTCTCTTTACCCACCTAAGAACAATGTTTTGCAGCAATTAAGTTATAATACCATTGCTCATACATACAACACTCGAAACAGTTTACAACCAAAACAACCAACTCCGACAACCTTACCTTTGTTTAATCCCATCTTGCCTAGTGCTCCTTGTTTAACTTTGCATAGTGGGAAGGAGTATGAACTTGTTGAACAACTTAAGAATACTCCTGCAAAGATATCCCTATGGGATCTAATTCATAATTCACCTAATTATCACACTATACTTCAAATGGCCTTGCAAAAAGTAATGGTTCCCTTTGGTACAAATGAAAATGATGTGGCATCTCTAATACAAGGAATGACTATAGTTAATGTAGACATTACCTTTCATCAAAATGAGCTACCTCCTTTGGAAATGAGAAAGAGAAATGATGCCTTCATGATAATTTTTATCCATAATAGATGAGGAATAAAAAGAGCCCTTATTTACAATGGTTTCACTCTTAATGTGTGTAGTGTGACCCTTTTGGATAAACTCAGTGTGGATAAGTCAAAAATTCAACCTGATTCCTTGTTGATTCAAGGATTCAATAATATAGGAAAACAATCATTGGGTGTGATTAATTTTCCTATTATAGTTGGAAAGGCTACCTTGTAAACTCCTATTCATGTAATGCCCGATAATCTTTCATATAACCTTCTTTTAGGGTTACCTTGGATTCATGAGATGCATGCAGTACCTTCAAATCTTCATCATATAATGAAGTATGTCTACAAAAATAAGGTATACCAAATTGAAATAGACCCCAAGCTTGAAAGTTGTTTACAAGTTGAAAAAGGAACGATAAGTCCTCTAAACACATTAATTCCAACATCCAACATAGAACCTATGGAAGAAGAAAAATAAGAAATGGAAATGATGTCAAAGTTATTGGAAGATGATTGGGGTTCATTGGAGTTCACACCTTTGTTTATGGGAGAATACATAATCACAAGAAAGGAAGATGAAAAACAAAAGCAATCAATGGTAATGTCAATGCATAATTTAGAAGAAAAATCACAATCATGTCTACCTCATCTACCCTTGAAAATGACACAATCTATACAACTAATTTTGATGAGATAGATTACCAAAACCACTAAACCTGAAAGAAATATAAAGAATTTATGGGAGAGGTTATTAACTTATGAAACAATTGGGTTATAGTGGAAAAGGTTGTGGAAAGAAAGAACAAGGAATTCGTGTTCCTATAGAACCTAACACACAAGACAAAAAAGTGGTTTGGGATATTGTCCTTCTAAAATAATGCAAGCAAACAAAAGACCCTCGTTAAACATCAACACCATCATGTGTAAACCTAAAATCAATCTCACCTTGAAGCATCTTGAATTCCTTGATATGACTTGTGAACCATCATGGGAATACTTTGAAGATGATGAAGCCTTGAAACAAATGCTAGGAGTTTATGAAAAAACCTCCACTCCTCAAAAGAAATGGGTAACATGTGCTATGATTAGTGCCGAGAGTAAAGACGGAGAAAAATAGAGTAGTGAGATTGACATGAGCAAAGAAGAATACAACTCTGAATATTTGAAACAAAGTGCACTTCCTTTAGGAGATACAATTGATATAATGATGGACATCAACAATAAAGAAAAAGTGATTTCAGGAAGAAAAGAAACACATTAGCTATCTTCATCTAAGATGTTAATACAATTTTTATGTAATTTCATCATTGTGCCCAAAATGTTCATAATATATACTTGGATGCTTACTTACCATATAAGACATTCATGAACCATAATCTTGAATGGTTTTATTTTATTTTTGTCAATTGTATCTATGTTCTAATTGTGTTAAAAATATTATCAATATAATGTTATATTCATATAATTAATTAAAACAAATATTTTTAATATGGTATTTATGGTATGGTCATGCTAAATATTGAGTTTTTATGTTATTATAATACATATTTTACTATTTATTTGGATGTCTTAATCAATCTTTATTTAAAAATGTATGTAACCCCAAAAAAAATCTTTTAATTTATTTAATATAACTTATTACTTAGTATATTTTGTTAAAAACTAGTAACAATTACAGTGTAGAAAAATGTAGCCCTTTACATTTTCACACTTGTTTGGGACCTCCCTGCTAAAATTGGGCTTCTTTATGCCTTAATTGGCCTTATTTTGCATCCACAAGCCTTAATTAATGCATCTTTCCGAGGATAATCCCGACACATATCACATGACCAATCATAATTTAATGTTTTTGGATTGTATGGCCTATATTTAGTGATCCGAGACTCATATGCCACCTTGGGCATATGGGTCCCACCTAGGTTTTAGGGCCTACATTTGAATTTAACATTAAACTAAGCATTTCTTGAAAAATGTGTCCCAAGCTTAGCCTAATGGGACTCATATGCCACAATTGGTATATAAGTCCTGCTTACCTTAGACCTAATTTAAATTCAAATTCTTGACGGGATTTTATTCTCCTAGATATGATGTTGGCTTTTAGTTTTGTAATTTCGAGAAATTTGGCATAAACAAGTATAAATACAAGGTTATTTCACTCATTTTTCACCTAACAAGCTTACAAGTCATCAAAAAGTTATCATAAGAGCACTTAAAAGAGCATTCAAGAGAATTCAAGAGTGATTATTAAGCATTATGGAACATTATTTAAGTATCAAGCATCATATTTGTTTTTTGAGCTAACATTTGTGATGTAGGGTTTTATGATTCAAGCAAGCATTCAAATCAAGATCCACATCATACAAGCATGAGTCAAGATTGACATTCGTGCTAGCCATTACTTACAAGATTTCAGCCTTTTTTCTAAGGGTTTGGTGAGTTGTGACATTGTTTATTTGTTCATTCATCATTCCCCCATTCTATTTAATTTCATTTCAAGATTTGATTACCAAAATGGGGTTTGACCAAGGCCAACCCATATCTACTAACAAAACAACATTTTTCCATCTCTTTGATGTGTGATTGCAGATATAGGAAGTCTAGATTGAAGATCCATTGAAGAGCAAGATTGGAGAAAAGTCATCAAGTTGTCAAAGTTGTCACCTTGTTTGCAAGATCATAGAAAAGTAACTTATAGAGCAGAATTTAGTGTTTCAGAACCAGGGATTTGGTAGGAGAAAATCTACAATAGAGCACTAAAGGACATCAGAGTTTTAGAGCAACCCTGATACTAGGAATAAATCACCACTTGTGGCGTATGAGTCCTAGTATACCTAGTTTTAGAATTTTTTTGTAGATCCTGATTCAACAGTTTTAGATTATGGTTTTAGCCCAAAACCCTAAACTGGGACTAAATCGCCCCTACTACTATATGAGTCCTAGTGTGCATTAAAGTCAACATTTTTATGATTCCATACCTTCATTCAAGCTTATTCAAGTTTCCAGGTGCACCTCTGTACTTTCTCAGTTTACTGTTTTGATTTGAATTCATTTCTATGTCATTTAGTTAAGTCTTGCATCTCATTTACATTTCTTTCCTTTCCAAGCCCTAGCTTGGTGGTGAACCCCTTTTTAACCTTTAATCACACCCTAGGAAACCTTATTGCAAATGTCTTTCCCTCATTTTATAATTGGATTGAGATCTCTAAGGCATCCTTGAATGAACTAAGTGAAATAGGTCTTAAACCCAAGTTCAATCTTCTAAAATGTGGAACCCTATTTCCAAGGTTTCATTCTGGTGAACCTGTCCTTTAGAACACATTATTTCTGGTTTGGAGTGCATCATAGCCCTATATCTAACTTGCATTAACTTTGCATTAGGTCTTGCATTAGTTAATTTGCATCTAGGGTTTCAATATCTTGCATTAGTGAAAGTGCATATAGGTTGCATTTTTTCCTCTTTCATCATTGAAATTCAATTGAAATCTGTAATTGCACTTAGCATAGAAATCATTCAAACCAAAAAGCATAACATTCACTCAGAATTCTTCAGAATTCATTTCAAAACCCTAATCTGGGACTCATACACCCCTCTAGGCAATTTAGTCCTACTACAGGTAGTTTTGCCTAATTTCTAGGTATTATGTGTTGATTGTTTATCAACATTTGAATCCTTGAAAAATATTGATTGGGACTCATATGCTCCTCTGGGAAATTTAGTCCTGTTTCAGATTTTAAACTACATTTTCCAACATTAAAAACTCTATTTTTGTGTTTAAATTTGCTATTATTACATTTCTATTTCAGTTTGCATAGTTTATGTTTCATTAATTTCACTGCATTTAGCTTGATTTGGTTCATTTTTTCAATTGCATAATTTCAAAGTTGTATTTTCTCCTTTTATTCTAAGTTCCTGCATTATATTTCATCATGGATATGTGTTTTGGAAAGTTCTGGATGTCCTTGAAGTCATTAGTGGATGTGCCAATTTGTGCTTTTAGAAATGACCCTAATGAAATTGAAGTCACTCATGCTCAATCAAATCCTAATGCATGTCCTCCTCATGATGTTGACATCATTGGAGAAGATGATGACAACATAAATACCTTCATAGATTATTTCATTAACAACCTTAAGACTAATGCATCCTTTTATCCTTCTATGAAACAACCAACACCTCTTGAGATGTTTGATCTTTTACATCCTAAAATTGAGACACACGTTGAGCTTAAGTTTCCTACAATAGGTGAACCTAGTTCCTCTAATCAAGCAAACATTCAACCATTCCACGTTAGAAAAGTGACAAAGACTCCCATCAACCTAGAAGAGACATATGGAAAAGGATTCATGATGTTAAGTAAACAAGGATGTGATGCAACAAGCGAACATGAAATTCACCAACTTTTAGAGAAAATACCAACTAAAGATACCAAAGGGTTAGGCTATCAAAATCCTCCTCCCGACATAAGTATCCTTCCTAATGAACAACCAATTCCTCATAATGATGATAAGGATGATAGGATCGTCTTAGGTCCCCCTCCTCAACATATAACACGAGAAATTGGTGAATCTAGCAAGCAATGAAGGCCTTACAAACTAAAGAAAAGTTACAATTCCTTTATCCACCATCTACAACTTAAAGGCATCTATAGATACTTCTACACAAAGGACTAATTACATTACCACCAATACGAGAAGATTGAAAACCAAATCCCAAGAATACAAACACATCACATTGTCAATATCATAGAGTTACTGGATGTATTATTGATGAGTGTCATGCTTTAAAACAAATATTTTAAAAGTTTGATATCATAGAAATAATCCATTAAAGAATGTATTTCCTCTTGTTGCCATGTAATAGTTGTAGATTCACAACATTCTCACTATTGCATGTTTTATATTCATTGCAAATCATTTTCAAAATGCAAGGAGCTCTTTTTCATAAAATATATTAGCTCATTCTTGTCTCACACTTAGTGGAGGAAAGAATTAGATAGCCTTGACCCTAGTTTGGCACTTGCTATTGTCCCTTTGGCTAGTTTTCCACCTTTCGTATACAATGACCATGATTGGGATGCAGACGACTTGCTAATAGGTTTACTCGCATGGGCCTTACTAGTCTTTTGCATTATTTTCTTTTTCATGTTGTGTGTGATTGCATGTGCATAATATGATCTCCTCGTACTGTTCTATTTGATGTACTTCTCTCTTTCTGACATTCCTCTATTTGTACCTACATTCTTCTCTATGTCGTAAACATTTTAGATTTTCTTTGTCTTGTGTTTTCCTTTTGGCAATGACACAAGGCCTCAAGACATTTAAGTCTCTTCCATGTTGACCCAAAAAAATTTCCTTTATCTTTTTCTTTGTCTTGTGTTTTTCTTTTGGGGATGACCAAGGCGTCGAGACATTCTTGTCTCTTCCATGTTGACCTAAAATGAATTTCCTTTGTTTTCGCTCATATCATTCTTCCCATTCCATGAGTATTTAGGGAATGATGACAGTTCAACGCTATATAACAACATTGTAGCAAAGACATACTGACCCCAAATTCGTGGATCCTTTATGTGACTTTGGGATTTCATTTTGGGGGCAACCCCTTTCCATGACGTAGCTTTATTTGGAAACATATGACTTGGCATAGGGCTTTCCAAATAAGCTCTCATGTCCTTTTTATTGTTAGCATTTATCATTTCTACTTTAAAGTAATTACTCACAATATGGTTTTAGCAATTTCTTTAAAGTGGGGGCATACATTGGCATTATTCTTTTGCATTTCTTATGTTTTATTGTGTAGTCTTCTTACTTCATATGATGCATCTTTCGCTTTGTGGTGACATTGGGTGTGATGTCCTTCAAAAGCGTGATTTCTCTTAGCATATTATATTCCTTTCCCCTAAGTTGTGAATCTTCTATTCTTCGATTGGTCCTCTCTTGGAGACATTAGGCACAATGTTCCCTAAGTTAAGACCTCACATGAACTAAACAAAACTCCTTTGAACTTACCCTTACACTTTTTTTTTCATTTTCGATTATATGGCCACGTTGCATAACACACTTTGCTTGCCTGTGGTGCCATCTTATTTGTTCATGAGTTTCAAGCATACGAAGCTTTGCTTGCCTCATGAAGCTCGAAGTTTGATGTTTTGTGATGCCTTATCAAATTTATTAGGAGGTATAGCTTTGGTATGGTTGTACGTATGGAAGCCAAACTTATGCGTGACTTTCCCATAGCCACTTGCTTGTCTATGTGAGCACATACCAGGGTCACGTGCGTATGTGTCTTGTTGGGGGCTCACCTAGTGGATAGCCTGAGGTTCCATTAGCCCTTGTGAGCGTGTGTTTGGTTTTCATGGTGGACATCGTGTTCTAGTTGTAAACCTTCTTGTACAAACAACTTAGATCTGATCCATAGCATGCAGGACAAACATATGATGCTTGATCCACCCTTTTTTTGTTTTTGTTTTTCTTTCTCTTTGTCTTTGGCAATGTATGCTTGTGCCTTATTGTTGCTCCTTTTATCATTTTCATGTGTGTTCTTTTGTGTCTATGTTGGTTTGCCATAGGATCTTGATTCTGGGGGCTTGATCATCCCTCTTGATCAATGTTATCCTATCTTACTAGCATTAGTAGACTTGAACCACTCTTGATGTTAGTTTGTCTATTTTAGTGTGAGTTTGAAGCAAGTTCATCCTCTCACTAAAGTGGGGGCTAAATGTAGTGTAGAAAAATGTATCCTTTTACATTTTCACACTTGTTTGGGCCTTCCCTGCTAAAATTGAGCTTTTTTATGCCTTAATTGGCCTTATTTTACATCCACAAGCCTTAATTAATGCATCTTTCTGAGGATAATCCTGACACATATCAAATGACCAATCATAATTTAATATTTTTGGATTGTATGACCTAGATATAGTGATCTAGGACTCATACGCCACCTCAGGTGTATGGGTCCCACCTAGGTTTCAGAGCCTAGATATGAATTTAACATTAAACTAAGCATTTTTTGAAAAATGTGTCCCAAGCTTAGCCTAATGAGACTCATATGCCACAACTGGCGTATGAGTTCTGCTTAGCTTAGGCTTAATTTAAATTCAAATTCTTGGCGGGATTTTATTCTCCTAGATCTGATGTCGACTTGTAGTGTTATAATTTCAAAAAATTGGCATAAACAAGTATAAATACAAGGTTATTTCACTCATGTTTCACCTAGCAAGCTTACAAGTCATCAAGTTATCACAAGAGCACTTACAAGAGCATTCAAGAGTGATTATTAAGCATTTTGGAGCATAATTCAAGTATCAAGCATCATGTCAAAGTCATCATGCCTCATGTTTTATTTTTGAGCTAACATTTGTAATGTAGGGTTTTATGATTCAAGCAAGTATTCAAATCAAGATCCATATCATACAAGCAAGAGTCAAGATCCACATTTGTACTAGCCATTACTTACAATCTATTGCAACCTTGTATCCAAGGGTTTGGTGAATTGCGACATTGCTTATTTGTTCATTCATTATTCCTCCATTCTATTTGGTTTTGTTTCAAGGTTTGATTACCAAAATAAGGTTTGAGCAAGACAAACGTCTATCCACTAACAAAACAACATTTTTCATTTTTCCCTCTCTTTGATGTGTGATTGCAGATCTAGGTGGTCTAAGTTGAAGATCCATTGAAGAGCAAGATTGGAGAAAAATCATCAAGTTGTCATCTTGTTTGCAAGATCACGAAAAGTCACTTATAGAGCAGAATTTAGTGTTTCAAAACTAGAGATTTGGCAGGAGTAAAGCTACAGTAGAGCACTAGAGGACATCAGAGTTTCAGAGCAACTTTGATACTGGGACTAAATCGCCACTTGTGGCGTATGAGTCCCAGTATACCTATTTCAAACTTTTTCTGTAGATCCTGATTCAACAATTCCAAATTTCGGTTTTGACCTAAAACCCTAAATTGGGACTAAATTGCCCTTACTGACATATGAGTCACAGTATGCATTAAAGTCAACATTTTTAGGATTTCAGACCTTTATTCAAGCTTATTCAAGTTTCCAGGTGCACCTCTGTACTTTGTCGGTTTATTGCTTTGATTTGAATTCATTTCTAAGTCATTTAGTTAAGTCTTGCATCTCATTTGCATTTCTTGTCTTTCCAAGTCTTAGCTTGGTGGTGAACCCCTTTTTAACCTTTAATCACACCCTAAGACACCTTATTACAAATCTTTTTCCCTCATTCTATCATTGGATTGAGATCTCTAAGGTATCCTTGAATGAACTAAGTGAGATAGGTCCTAAATCGAAGTTCTATCTTCTAAAAGGTGGAACCCTATTTTCGAGGTTTTAATAATAAAGATGTTATTAAATAGTCAATGAACTGGTGAGGTCACAAATGGAACACCTCATCCTCAATTTAAACATTCAACAAATACACCCCAATGGAGTTTGAATCTTGATGACAAGAACAACACCACAACTTAACGATCATATCATGCCACTATGGACATACTAAATTTACTTTATTAATAATACTAAATATCTTAAAAAGTAAAAATGACCTTCAGCTGTAAAATTTGAAAAATAAATAAGTTCAAAGGCCTAGTACAAATGTAAGTAGCCGTTAATAGACGGTGGAAATTTGATGAGAAAGTAGGAAGTAGCGGTGGCCCGTGAGCTCCCCTTGAATACAGGTAACAAGTGGTGATGAAAAAGACACGTCAATCGGTAATTAAAGAAGCGATGTAAGCGTTTGGAGAACACGGATTGTTAGCGGAGTGGTGTTCTCGCCAGATTCAAACAAAGCACAGGCCACGAACCTCAATTCGCATGCAACGTGCCAAAACTCGGATCAAAATCCACAAAAAATCTGTGGGGTGGACCACGATGGCCATCCTTAAACCGTTGAACCTATTTAATACCTGTCCTGTTTAAATTTATTTCTTGCTTCCCAAGTATCCTCTCTACTTCTCTGCTCGCCCCAACATCTGTATATATCCCATACCTTCTTCTCTGGTCAGAGGAAATCAATAGAGTAATACCTATCTGTGAGAAAATGTCTAGCGTTGATAGTCACAGAGAGGGTAAGGTGATGAAGGGCGATCATAGCCATGATCATTATGATGATAATCATTCGGGCGGAAGCTTCAGCCGCCTCATGCGCCGCGTCTATTCATTAGAAGATCTGCTGAAGAAATTACGGTGGGAAAGAAGTGCAGTGCAAGCAGAGACAAAAGAAGAAATCTGCCAGTCAGATGGGGAAGCGTGTGGGTTTCGGATGCCTCTTCATTACCCCACCTTTTCTAAGGCGGACTACGAATCAATGGAGGAGTGGAGGCTGGACTATCTATTTCATTACTATGGCTTGGTTGTCACGGGTGATGTGGAATACAAGCGACAGTATGCAATTGGGGCCTTTCTCTGGCCCGATCAGTGCCCCTGAGATTTTATTACAGACTATGTAATAGTTTTTTTGTTTTAAGTCTACTACTTGTGGCTCTGAGTTTGGCAGTCTTAGTGTGTTTCTGGTTTATGTTTTAATGGTAACGGGAGATATAAATTGCAAGATCTTTGTAACAACGGGTTTAAATAGAAATAGAATATATCTATTTCGATGTGTTCGAGTTATGGTTTCTACTTTCCCATGGTTGATTTGATGTAAAAATAAATCATTGAAGATATGATAGTATGAAAGATTTTTTTAATATATTTTTTTTATGTTTGTGAAGTTTGTTCTGTGTGTATTTTTTGAAATGGATGATTTATATTGCATATAAAAATACCTTGTCAATATTTTAAATCACATTATATGATCTATTATATTTTCTCATTTTACTATCTTCAATCTAGTTGTAAATCTATTGATATGAAAAGTTCTTTTATAATTTCATTTCAGTTTTTTTGGGATGCACTGAAACTTTGGCTTTATCATTTCTTTATTTATAGAATGTTAAGAATTGAGGAACAGTAAAGAAACTAGATATATAATTCTAGAAAATATTTCACACTCCTATTGAATTCAATTTTAAAATTGAAATTCATGGAATAGAGGAAATTGTTTTGAAAAGTAAGAATAGGTAAACTCAACTTGCATTGAAATTGTTCTATCGTTTGTTAGACGGAAACTTTATAAGATGGTAAGTTGAAACTTTATAGTGTGTTAAGATGGATGTATAATCAACTAGTGAGAGGTCTTTGTAGGTGATTTATGATTTGGGTAGTTGTTAAGGCATTTGTCAAAGGTCATTTTTATGTTAAAATGAAAAATGTGTTTGGTGTAATTTTATGTTTAGGTTAAAAAATTTTGTGTTTAGAATATTATTTGTCATTTTATTTTTAAAAATATTTTTTATCATTTTGTTTTAATAAGTATAGAGAAATTGGATTTTTTTAATTTAAATTAGAAAATAAAATTTAAAAATATTTCATTAATAATATTTTAGTGTCTTATAATGAAGATAATTATAAAAAATATTAAAATCAGTTAAGATTAGTTTCAATAATATCTATGTTAAGTTAGGTTCAAATCAATATTTTATCAAAAAAATGAACATTTTGATGTCATCTTTTTATCTTCAATGCATCTAGAAACATCTAAAAAAAACCTTGACCCTTACTTCTCTAGATTACAAAGATATTTTAATTTTTTTGATGTTAGTCATATTGTGGTATAGAATAAAATAAGTCAAACAGTGGACATTCAAAAAACTATTAGACAAAGTTTTTAAACATCTAATATTTGGTATAGTATAGAGCAATCTCAATACTATTATTGGCAACAATTCAATAGAACAATAATGATAAGTGGGTAAATAGATAAACAATAATGATAATAGATAAACAATATAATGATTATAATAATAATCTTCTAATTTCAAGATTTTAAATTCAAATATGAACTTCCTCACTTAATTTTGTTAGGTTTTATGAGTCAAATTAACACGTTTGTGTAATATGTTATCATGTGGTATTTGAATATAATTGTTAAGCACTTAGAACACATTATAATAAAATTGGAGAATTATTAGATATCAAATCTTAAAATCAAATATACAAATCTTCCTATTTTTATAATTGAAAAAATACATATATTTATTAATAAAAAAAATACATAACATAAAAAATTTAAAGAAAATACTTTCAAAACTAAAATCTCTAAAATCCTCCTATTTTTATAATTGAAAAAATACATATATTTATTAATAAGAAAATACATAACATAAAAAATCTGAAAGAGATACTTTCAAAACTAAAACTCTAAAGAAACATAAATACAACTATAACAAAACATTACAAAGGATAGCAAATCAGCTTAAAACACCTGAATAAATCATAATTGCCCCATAGCTGAGGGGATGGACATAATTGCCCTCCTTGAAACACATGAACATGAGAGCTGCAAGGTTCCGAACTTTGAAGGTTACACAAAGATGTCAGTTTGGAATGAGCTAACCGAAAGCGGCAAGGGATATGGAGGGGTAACAATTTTAGTAAGAGATTCTTGGGGAAAAATCATACAAGTTGAAAAGGAAGACACAAATAAGCAGTACATATGGATAAAAATAAAGTTAAATGAGAACATAATTTATCTTGCTGCATGTTACTTCGCTCCCCATGGTTCAAAATTTTACAAGAAGAAGAAATTAGACAAAGAAGACCCATATGCAGCCTTGAAAAAGGACATAGCAGCTTATAACCACAAAGGGGAAATCATTCTAATTGGAGATTTTAATGCTAGAACTGCAAATAACCAGTCTCTTTGCCTTGATATTGAGAAGGGAAGAGGGGACAACCCTTTATGGCTAGAAGAGGAAGGGAATCAAAAGTGGGAAAGACTATCTCAAGATGGAAAAGGAGACATCACACTGTATGGGGCAGAATTATTAGGAATGTGCAGCTTGTATGATCTAATTATATGCAATGGTTTAAAAGTGTGGCCTAGTTTCGGGAACATCACATGTCACACATACAATGGCCAAAGTGTGGTGGACTATGTTATAAGCTCAAAGAAACTCGTGACAAGTTTAATAAGCATAGAGGTAAAGGAGTGTCCCATAGAAATGAATTCAGATCACAATCCAATACAGGTGAAAATCAGCATACAAAATGGTACTCAACGGCAAGAGATGACGCAGCATAATGAAAAGAAAAAAACGACTCAAGGTTCAATCCTTATGACGCAAGAAAACCAAGAAACCTTCCGAACAATGCTGGAAAAACAATTGCACGAGGTAGGAACCAATGGGATGTTCAACTCAAATAAAAAAAGTATAGACAACACCATGTTGACCTCTATTATTCTCAAGGCCCTCAATTCTTGCAAAAGGTCTAGGCCTAAAAAAAGTGATAAAAATAGCTTTCCAGCTAACCCATGGTACGATGAGGATTGTAAAGCAGCAAAGAAAAGGGCTAAAAAATGGGGTAATAACAAAGAATATGTAAAGCTGGTCAGACTGAAAAAAGAAGTGTTTATGCAAACTAGAAGGAAGGAGTTAATATTGCTTGGGAGGCACAATCCAAGGGGCTTTTGGAGAGAATTACAGCATCAAGACACGAATAAAGAGAACAATATTACAGACCTGGAATGGTTAGAGTATGCAAAACAACTTTATGAGAGGGGGCAAGATAAAGACAACCCTCCAATAATTGACTCAAGGGTTAAGCTTTTTTCTTCGGAGAACATTAAAGAAGGAATAAAAAGGTTGGCAATGGGTAAAGCTCGTGACATAGATTGTTTACAGGCAGAACACTTAAAATGGGGATTGGAGGCTCTCACGCCTCATATTAAAAAAATATTCAATGAGGTCCTTCAATATGGGTTTCCTGCAAACTGGACGACTAGTGTTGTCATCCCCCTACCCAAAGGTGGTGACACCAACAACCCTTCAAATTACCGCACTATAATGATCAACCCTCTTTTTGGTAAAATTTTTGGGAGTATGATAGAAAAGCGGATTAGTGTGTGGGCGGAAAAGGAGGGAAAACGTGCAAAAGGGCAAGCGGGCTTCAGGCCAAAACATTCTACTATTGATCATTGCATGACTCTTAGACACTTGATCGAGAAAGTCTGGGATAAACAAGGAGAGGAGGTTTTTTGCTGCTTTGTGGACTTTAGGAAAGCTTTTGATACGGTTCCTAGGAGCAAATTATGGAGTAGGATGGAAGAATTGGAAATTCCAATACACTATAGAGCTGCTGTCCATAGGCTGTATGAACAGGTTTGGGCCAAAATTCGAACCAAACAAGGATTTTCAGAACGTTTTCGAAGCGATATTGGGGTCAAGCAGGGATGCCCTTTATCCCCTACATTATTTGGGATATACATTGACAAATTAGAGGAGTGGATCGATAAGTTTGGTGGGGGTGGGGTTTACTTGACCAATTGTGTTATAAAGCTGCTTTTATATGCTGATGATCTTGTCTTAATGGCAAAAACAGCACAAGATTTGAAGGAACACTTAAAAGCGCTAGAACTCTTTTGTCATCAGGTGGGGATGCAAGTGAACACTACCAAAACTAAGGTCATGATCTTTACCTTGAAGAGAAAGAAGGTTCATAGGGAATTTGTTTTTGAAGGCAGCCCCTTACAGGTGGTCAATGAATATAAGTATCTTGGCCTTGATTTTCACAACAAACTCAGCTGGGAAACGTGTAGGGCAAAGAGGATACAAGGGGGATGGAAAGCTTTACACTCATTGCAAAATAGATGCAGAAGGGCCGAGTTATGGGATTGGAAGACAAAGAAAACTCTTTTTGGGCTTTTAGTTGTTCCAGTGGTGCTATATGGTGTGAAGTTTGGGGTAGCAACACCTCAGCAAAAAAGTGGAGACAGATAGAGAGATTACAAAAACATTTAATCACACAGAGTCTCAGGATTAAATCTACTGTCCCTTACGAGATTGTTCTAGCTGAGGCCGGGGCTTTCCCTGTTGAAGCGTCTGCTATGTTTCGGTTGCTAAGCTATCTAAGAAGACTAGATAACATGGAGACTCATCGCTGGCCAAAAATGGCAGCAAATGAAAAATTAGATAGAAGAAAGAGCACGTGGATGAAACAGAATATCAAATGGATGAGCAAGTGGGGTATTAGCATAAGTGAGTGTCCAAATGCCAATAGGGAAATAAAAAGGTATGTGCAAGGAAAGTTCAAAGAAAGCATGTGGAAAGGGCCACTTGGGAGGAAGAAGGAATACTATGTCAAACATTTTAACCCTACACATGACCACACACAAAAGACCTACATCGGAATGGAAATAAAATGGAAAGCGAAAATGTTGATAGCTCAGATTAGAACAAGTTCGCACCAGCTTAGATGTGAGACCGGAAGGTGGATGATACCTAAAGAGGAGTGGGCAGACAGAAGGTGTAGATATTGCACTCAAGGAGTGGTTGAGACAGAATGGCACTACATCAGGGAATGTTCAGCTTACAAGGACATTCGGATCAATTATACTGAGACATTAAAAGGGAACAATTTGGGTGATCTGTTTGAAGAAGAGAAGATAATAGGGTTTGCAGATTTTCTGATCAAGATACACAGCAGAAGATCCAAGATGCAGAAAGAAAAAGAAACATAGGTTTTTTGCATTTTCTGGGGTTCACGTCTCTTCGCTTGCTATCTTTGGGTCCCATAGGCTCGCTTGGCCTCGTGGACGGATTAAAAACATTCATTCATTCATTCAATCCCGTGATGGTTTAGGTGACTACTACAACGGCTCTGCCGTGCAAGTGCCCTTAGGCAATTAATGTTCTTATTCTGTTTCTACACATTTGCCCAAAACGAGCATCGCATGTTACAAAATTAACGTATGTAACACGAAACGCTGATCACGAATACCTCGCGGTTCTCGCCCGCTATCAATTCTGGCCAAATGTACGTAACCGACGACTCTCGCGCGTGCCACGTGGACGCGGTGGAGTAGAACGGCAATAAGAATTATAAACACTTGGGGGAGTCCGCAATCGCTGAAAGAAAATATGCCCAATTATTGGCCTCCGTTGTCGTGTCTAATTTAATTACATTAATTCTGGCTTGCTTTCCACGCATTCGCCTTATATTATTTCCTTTCCTCCGACTTCCAAAACTGTGAGGCAAAACAAGGCCTTTCAAGTAGTGCTAATATGGCGGGCATGGATGTTGAGGCAGAGCAGGAGAGAGGAGGCATTTACAGCCTCATGCGCCGCGTAAATTCGCTCGAACATCTCTTGAAGAAGTTACGGGGGGAAAAAGATGTAGTGCCGACACAGGCTAGTTTTTGTGACAGTGAACGCAGGCCAGTGCCATATGGAGGAGCGTGCGTGTTTCAGATGCCTGTGAATTACCCGAGGTATTGCAAGGCCGACTACGAATCCATGCCCGAATGGAGGTTGGATATTCTGTTTCAGGAGTATGGTTTGGCTGTTACAGGTGATCTTACATACAAACGAGATTTTGCCATGGGAGCCTTCCTCTGGCCCCACCACTCCTCCCACTGATTCTGTAATCTAGTTTCTGCTGTGAGCATGTAATTTAATTTCTGGTGTGAGTTAGGGTTTTTGTCTTCATTTTGAAGGCATCATATTTTGATTCAGTTTTTTAGTTAAATTTTGGTGTGAAGTCCGACAATAATTTAAGCTAAAACTTTGTGAAGCAACACAAGGACCGGGAATTTCCTTTGTCACGCCTTCCTCCGCCTTTGAGATATTACCGACTCTCTTCTTAACGAATCCATAAAAAAGCTAAGTTAATGCACAGTTAATTTTTTTTTAAAATATAGCTTCTTCTTAAATTTGTGATTCATAACCAGGAAACTTGTTGGCGTAATAATTTTATAATTACAGAATATGGGTTACTACCACTATGACCAGCCATTTACATGTTTTTTTACTTTTAATTTTATCTTTAAATTTTACAAATTTCTTTCTCACAATGTTCCATGAAAATATGTAGAGTGTCCCATCTTAATCATTTTTTTTTTTTTTTACTTTATGTGACATTTTTTATAGTTAAAGACTGTTTTGCATTGCAAATAAACTAGCATACAAATATTAAATATTAATATATATAAAATACGCGGAGAGTTATCATTTTCTAATTTTCTTTTTTGATTGATTTGTCTTTATGATCAAATCTTTGATTTCTTTTTTGGATGCCACTGTAATGTAGTAAAAGGGATTTTGGGTTGATAGATAATTATGTTTGTTTTCATTTTTTTAATATTGAAAAATATAAGCCGAGTTTTTCTACTTTTAGGATTATTAAGTTAAACGAATCTTTTAAAATATTAAAATATAATATTTTAGTTTAGAGAGATAGTAACAAATCGTGGAAAAGGTTTGAGATGATTTTAAAAAATAATATGAATTATTTTAAAGGTTTAAATTTAGTTTTTTGAATTTATTAAATAAATATAAAGGGAATTAAAGTTAAAATGAAATTCATTGATAAATTTTAAATAATTAAAATTTTCAAAATATTTTATTGATTTTGATTTTTTTTTTTTAATTTCATTAACATTAATCAAACTTTTCTTAATTTTTCTAAGGTTTGAAATGTTGTGAGCATACAATTCAAAGGAACATAAAATAATCTATAACATTAAATACTTCATCATTTAAAGTGTTTATCTTTCTATATTATTCATTGAAAAAAAAAAATAATAATAATTATAAATGTTTTAAATACATCTATTTAAAAAATTTCTAATTTTGAAGTTAAATTTTTTCTATTCAAAAAATGTTTGTCTTGTTTAAAAATAAAAATACAAATTTTATAATTGGGTAAGTGCAAGAAGTTGAGTCCACGAAACGTGGAAGTTTTTCCCTTAGTCAAAACAAAATTGATATTGCAAAAATGGGATGCAATTTTCATAAACAAGATCCCGATTTTTAAAAAAATGGGATCCCATTTAGCTTCGCGATCCCAACCCTAAATTCCAAACGAGATCCCATTTTTTAAAAATCGAGATCCCATTTGTAAAAGGGTCTTGAATCGATGGACACAAAATGAGATCCCGATTATTACAAAATGGGATCCCATTTTAAGATAGTATTTATTTTTTAGAAACAAATGAAACTCAATTCATTTAGAAAACATGAGATCTCAAATTGGCGAGGATAACTGACATTATAATGACCTTTAGGTGTGCCTCTGCCCCCATTTTTTTTCTTTTTTTCTTGAAATTTTTAATACAATAATAGGTGCTAACATGTTTTTTTCCAATTTATTTAGCATTTTATGCATTTTATTTCCTTGTAACAGTAGAAATGATGATTTGTAGAAGTAGATGAAAAAATGCAATGAAACCTTGAAGATATTGATTAGAAAGGAAAAAATCAACCTTAAATTGTATGTTAAGAACAAAATTTAGATTTTGAAACTCAGAGAAGAGGGGATTCGGGCTACTCACGGTGTCTCTTCTTTCTCGTGAGACTTCATTGTGGTGAACTCACTCTAAACTACCTTAGGAACAACAACAATGAGTTTCCAAAATTTGAAAGAGTTGTGTCACAAAAGATTTTCTCGACAAATTGACAAGCTCTTGGCCAAAATGACAAATACAAGAAGGCCCCAAAGGCACGCTTAGCATCTTGTGCCGTAATTAGAGAACGAAGTTTCACATAAAATGCTTAAATGACTGCTAGCTATTTGACTACTAAGAATTTATAGAATGTGATAAAGTAGTAGAATGCAATAGAACTAAAATAAAGTGAAATAGAAATATTAGAGATAAGGAGAAGAAAGGAAAGAAATGCTTACAACCACACAAGTGATGAAGCCTCTAGCAAATGAATGTCTTCAAAACTTGTGTCTATAAGATATCTGAAGAAAGTGTTGGGATTGTATAGTCAAACCCCCGTTTTGGTGTTCCCACCTCCACAGACAACTAAGAAGATAGAGAGAAAGAGTAACTGAAATGGACAAAGCGTGTGGTGAAAGAAAAACCCGCTCAAGAGTAGAACACGTACCACAAAGTAGGAGTGATAAAAGCAATCCCCGCTCAAGGAGGAGAACCCGTATCAAAAAGTAAGTATGCAAATAGTAGGGGATGTGGAATCCCAAGATGCTCACAAGCATGAAGTAAGGGAAATAGAGCTGCAAAGAGTGTTGTAAAGGGAGCTTGAGAGAGCTTGAAGCTGCTACAGCAAGCTACATGAAGCTATGCAAGCAAAAGTTGAAGTGTAGAAGGCTAAAGCCAAAGCTGGAGTGAAGCTGGAATTAGAAGAGTGGAGCTAGAAAATGGAGGAAGAGTTGCAAATGAAGTGAAATGACATCTTTTTAAGAGAGAAGAAGCAAAAGGAAGCTTCCCAGATGGTTACAAAGCATCTCGAGCCGTTACCACTGACCAAAGGAGGTGACAAGTCGAAAGCATGCTCGAAAATGGTCGTTTGAGTGTGAAAGGTCACAGGACGCTAGAGCGAAGCGCAAATGTCTGTGTGGTGTGCTAGTGTCCAGACACATAACACTACAAAATGACATGAACAAAAAAAACCCCAGGGTTGTCGAAAACTAACACACAAGGGTAGCTGCTAAAAAGGGGTGTTGGAGCATCCTAGGAGGGGAAAAAGGCTAATGCAGGGGCTAAAATGACCCTACTCAAGATGCTAAGGGAGTGGATACTAAAGCAGATGCAAGAATATATGTGAAATTGAAAGGGGTGCAATTTTACGACTATACATAAACCTAAATTGTTCGATCAAACCAAAAAAATTGCATTTGAAAACCCCAATTGAAAGGAAACCAAAAAAATTGCATTTCAAAACCCTAAATTGAAATGAAATAAAAAAAAATGCATTTGAATTTAACCCTTAATTTCTTTTTGAAACCCTAAATTCAAATCAAACAAAAAAATGGATTTGAAAACCCTAGTTTGAAATGAAACAAAAAGATTGCATTAAAAACCCTAATAGCTTATATTGAAACCCTATATTGAATTCAAACAATTTTTTTTTCTAAAACCCTCAATTGAAATCAAAGAAATCATTTTGCATTTGAAACCCTGATTTCGAGGTGAAGAATATTTGATAATGGAAAAAATTCATTTGCATTGTATGGAGAAAACAATATGTTAAACTTTACTTTCAAAGTTAAATTATAATTAGATTAGAAAACAATATGTTAAAGTATAGTTACAATTCATAAATTATCAATGTTTGTTTGCAAATTTAGTTAGCAAATTCCTAAATCCTTGTACAATACATTTCCAATTGTCACTTAATTAGATAATATTTGCTTTCATTTCTATTTTATGTTTTGATCTCTCTTAGTCATGCCTTGTTTCCATTTCTTATTTGCATGTGTTGTCTCTTGTCTTTCGACAATCTTAACTCTCATTCTAGTCAATTAATTGTTAATTAGGCTTCTAGTTTAGTCTAAAATCTCAATTTGCACTAGTTACCTAAACACTAAAAGAATCTAAATATTTTTCTTTTTTTCCTTTTAGGTTCTTTCAATTCCAAACAATCCAAAATAAAATAAGATTCAACATTAACTAATTTTATTATACGTTTTATATCATAAAATTCATTTAAGAAGGAAATATTAATGAAACAAATGTTAAATAAAATAATCTTATATTCAATTAAAAAAAAACACTTGTTAAAATATACATCAAATTCAATCTTAATAATACATAATTATGTGTTTCTATTATGGAATTAGTGAGTCTATATTCATAAAATAAAAAATATTCATAAACTAGTTAGTCTATTACCCTAAACCATAAACTGATGTCTTAAGGAGTCCTAATATGACATTTCTTAAGGGGATCAAAGAAGTTCTCAAAATTTGGTAAAGTTGCCCAAGGCAACCAAATTTAACAATAATAAGATCGTGTAAGATTATAATATGAATGAAATTTCATGATCAAGGTTGGTTAGTTGGAAACAAGAGTCATCTCAATCAACCTGCTCCACAAGAAAATGTT
>VDFB02117144.1:0-47970 GCA_007258455.2 Sequoia sempervirens | reverse complement strand
ACTGGTAGTGAACGACACCCCTCTTAGCGTTAAGGGGGCATCCCCAGGATAGGTACTCCCGCCGAAGACCCCGGACACGTGGCTGGGTAAACCGCTCGGACATACCTACGTCACCTTCCGATAGGGGCCCGCATCGGGACATCACACCCAATATATAGAGTTCGGAGGGAAAAAGGCCAATTTAAAAACTCAAATATTTTATTTTTTCCCTCAAAGGACCCTTTTTAATTTTAAAACATTTTAAGTCCCCAACACATTTCCCTAGGCATCCAACTCGGGGAAATAACATGACATAAGCATTACCAATAAAGTTTCTTGCAATACAGAGGGTCTCTGATATAATATTTTTACTTTCAAAAATTGTTGTTACAAAAAGAAAACATTTGGCATTGAAGCTATATCATCCAAATAATCAACATTTGAATTTCCGACACTAAATACCTCGAAGTTGTTATGGGTGAGGACGATTATAGGTTTGTATCATAGATTTCAGAGTTGTTGCTGCTACAAGTCATGACAATCCTCAAACTTCTCTAAACATCTCACCAAAACGTTCAATTATGAGTTGGGTTGTACCAAACTTTTCCATATATCGCTCAACTCCATACCAACAACATTAAACTCCTCCACCATGCCATAAGAAAGAAGGAAAGGTTACAAATTTACTTCAATTTTGCACAGTTCAAAAAATCTGGGCACTTGCAATAGGGGCAACTGCATGAAAATATACCAAACTCCTCCAAATGCACAAAGAACATCTTCAATTAATCTGCAAATGATAAACCTACCTTAGGCGCCCCTTTCTAGAGTGATAACTACCCAAAAACCTAGGCATTTCAGTATGAAGGTATCATGCCCTCTGTCCAGGCAATCTGCAATGGGGTAGCACTTGCATTGGAAATTGTGCCACTGACAAATAGGGATAAAATACCTTCAAACTAGGTCTCCCAGCTTTAGAGAAAACAAAATTAACTCCAACTAATTCTTAGATCCTACAACACTTTTTCTAGACATTTCATGAAGGTACGACCTGCTTGGCAAGGTTTACAGCCAAACCATGAAGTCACCTCAAACTCAAACAAAACACTCCAAAATCTCCTGAAAATTTCATTACCAAACACACCAAAATTATCACATTCAAAATACCTTGAATATTTTTATCTTTTGAAACCCTAGAAACCAAAACTCCATGAAGAATCTTTGTGTTTCCTGAATGAAACCACCCAACTAGCTAGGATGGGTCTTTCACCATCGAAACTAGTAGATTGATGAGGGTTTTTGTCCTCGATCAACTCCTAGAAGAAATCAAGTTCATTCTAACAACATCTGGTTATGTGTGTGATTTTGAATGATCCAAATGAGAGCCCAAAACCCCAATATAGAGTTTGGAGGGAAAAAGACCCATTTAAAAATTCAAATATTTTATTTTTCCCTCAAAGGCCCCTTTTTAATTTTTTAAATTTTTTAAGTCCCCAACACATTTCACTAGGCATCCAACTTGGGGAAATAACTTTTAAAACTTTATAATATTTAACACTAAAATAATATTTAAACATTACTTTATGACTTTAGTGTAAATAATAAAATATTTCCAACCACCTTACGAGAATCACCAATGGGGCATCCAAAACGGAAACTGATTGCACCAAGAAGCTACTAATGACGAGGGAAAATGCCAGGTGCCAAAACGGGCACCTACTAAAAATAGCAGTGTTCTCCAAGAAATGTGGAGAACAATCCAAATGGCCAAAAATGCAATGAAGATCAACACTGCCATCCTAAGGGCCAACAAAGTGCCAAAACACCATTGAACCCTAAGAAAAACCACCATTGAGCTCTCCAAGAACCTTGGAGTCCCCTAACAATCTCTAATTCCTACAAGAACTCTGGAATAGGCTATTTATGCAACATTTGACTAGGCTTGAGAAGGAGACATTACAATTTTCCAACTTAGTTGTCATGAAGATCACTCCATATCTCCTTTGGTGCAAGTGGCTTCTTTTGGTTTTATTTTTTTTTATCTTGCAATGATCTACAAATTCTCCCACCTCACTAAGGATCATCACAACAAAAATTGATATACCATTACAAGTGCAATACAAGATAGGCCATTGTCACCCCATTGAGCATCAAGCAATCTCTCCTAGTCATATTATTTGATCTTGCAACAATCTAGCTAGTCATCAACTTATTGTACACATTCACTAATAGGATTAGCTTATCCTTCATTAGTTCAAACACTAGTTTTTCCATTTTTGAGTTGAGCATCAAGGCCATTAACAATTGTTGTTGACATAGGTGATTTCTTCTGGTTATATTTTTTATTTGCAATGATTTTCATCAGTCCTCAAATTCTTTTCATGCATTCCAAAAATGGAACATCTTTCACTAAATCCCTCATGCTTTGGCCCATTATTTTCAATCTACAATTTGAGCCTCAAGGTCGTTCTCATTCTAGATCACCTTTGACATAAGTCATTTCTTTTGGTTATATTCCAAATTTTGCAACAATATGCACTAATCCTCAAATTCTCATATTCATTCACCAGTAACATCAACGCATCCATGTCAACTCTCAAAACAGAAGCTTAGTTTCTCTAGAGGAAACACTCACTACTCACCTATCCTTTATGTCTTTGGCCAATAGTTTCTATCACCAAGTTCAGCCTCAAGGTAATTCTCATTCTAAATCACTTTTCACACATGCTATTTCTTTTGCTTTTATTTTTCAATCTTGCAACAATATACACCAATCCTCAAAGTCTCATATTCATTCACCAATAGCATCGATGTATGATGTTAGCACTGAAAACAACAACTTCAATTCTCCAAAGGAAACTCTCATTACTCATTTAGAAGGGGAAAACACTATGCAAGTAGTGACACAAAACTCATCAACAAGAAAAGGACAACTTGACGCCAATGCATAGCATAGGATTGGACTAATCCTCTTTTTTAGACTTAGCTGTAATAAGCACCCAATTTATTTTTTTTGAAATTTACAACTAAAATGAAGCTACAATGCAATTTCCTTATCACTTTTTGTTCACCCAATTCCTGAGATGGGCAAGGTGAGAACATACGGTGTATAGGACCACACCAACTATCCAAAATGCATCAACATTGAAAGAAACACACAAGGCGGTAGAGCCGGCCAAAACTTCACTTCTTCAATGTAGTGTGCTTTGCAAGAATTGAAAGGAAAAACACTTCTACGCTTATTTAGTGGAGTGTGTAGTTACAATGAGCATAGACACATCTCGTTTATTTAGCGAAGTGTACAATTACATAACACAGTCACTTCTCACTTATTCAACGGAGTGCAATTACACAACATATTCACTTCTCACTTATTCAGCAGAGTGTAATTACACATCACAGCTTCTTCCACTTATTTAGTGGGGTAAGCAAATACATTAAAGAGAAAGTTAAAGCCACTAGCAGTACTACCATATAGGGTATTACAAAATATCAATTATCTACTAATTGAAGATTGAACAATGAGTAATGGCTGCAAATAACATCTAATAATCTGATCCAAACTGAACAGTAGTGCTGCAATAAATTATTAGAATAATGAAGCACTAAAAACACTTAAATCAATACTAGATATCATACCCACTAAAGCTCTGGTGATGTAGATGATGGATGATGCCCTCATACTCATTGTAAGCACACTAGATACTCTAATTCACTGAGTTCACTGTTCTGATATAGATTGCAGCAGAGTCAAAACTCCAGATCAGCACATAGACTCATCAAAAATCCTTCAAAAATGGCAAAGTTCACCTCCATTTGACTGAAACCTTCAATTACAACCCAAGGCACCTCTCGTCCAATCAAGAAACTCAAAGGAAGAACGAAGAAGAAAACCATGGGATGGTAGTGTGTATAGATTGAATGCCAATTTTCCTTCCAAAGGAGAGTGATGGGTGGGAGGGCCCCTACTATTATAAGGGTAGTTGTGTCTGCCGTGAAGAATGCTATGCGTTAGGGGGTTCCTCCATTCTTTCCCATCAAGGGGAGATTTCATGACCTAGTTCACATGGCTCAAATCAACAATGGCATGGCGTGTACCTAAGTTGTACAATTTGCGACAAAGACAATGTTAATCCCCAATACACTCCTCAAACCAGCAGAGAGACAATGTAAATAGGAGCGGCCAGGTCATGAGAACAGTTTTAATCCATTTTGGAGCTCATTTGGAATGGAGACTTCACCCCACATGCTGTAAAGGATTAGCAGACCTAATGAAGGAAAGTATGGCCAAGCAAGGATAATACAAGCTTTACAACACCAAAAGTCATCAAATAAACACAAACTTCTACACTTCCAAACATTCATGACATAATCTCAAAATGCATCAAAAAATTTGTTACCAGCAACCCATAGAAGGAAAGACTCCATTGCAACACACATGTAACTTCTATATGAAATTATGTAATGTCCCCAACTTCCGAGTAGTCACCAACCACTAAGTTAATTTAATTAATTAATTATTAAATTGTCTTAAAGTAATATTGAGGACATTTATATTTAATTAATTAATTAATGTTAAAATGACTTTATTAATTAAAAGTGCTCAATTATTAAATAAAGTGACTTTACATTATTAAAACATTTATGAAGTGGGGAAGTATAAAAGGAAAAGGACAAAGGAAATTAATTATCTTGGAGAAATTATTATGGGCACAAAAATTGAGAGCACAGCTTTCAAAAACCATGAGAACGAAAACCCTTAAGAGTACGGATTGGACAGAAACCCAATTCCATTTGCAAGCGGATTCATCTCAAGTTCGCACAGAATTTCAATGAACATTTGATTGATTTGTGGAAATTTGTAAAGTCTTCTTCGAAGAAAAATTTCAGGTATTTGGTGAAATTACAGGTTGATAATTTGCAAAATTTCCAGGTCTACAAGAGGTATGAATATATTATGCACATGAAGTTATTAAAAATTGTAGTGGTTTTGTATACAACAATGAAATGAAGCTGGTAAAAGGCTATTAGTATTGGACCTGCACAGCTGTGCAGTTATGAGGAAATGGTTTGACTTAATATATAAAGCACAAGTGTCAATTCATTTACTATAGCCTAATCAGCAATATTATTTAGGCCGCCACCTTATTTGTGTTCACCGCAGGAGCGTCATTTTATTTAAGGAGAGGCAAGTTTACAAGGATGTTGCATTAAATATTATAGTCGACGCAGCATTGGAATGTCGGGCTAGTTTAGGGGAGTCAAACCATATAAGGTAGAGTTGAATTATTATGGCAAACAAAACATATTTTAATTTCTACTTATTGTTGGGCACCGCCGAATTCACTCAGTTTATATGGCATCAGGTTATTCATTAAGTTCGCCACCTTTGGTGAGGTGCATCCATTTTAGCCATGTCGGGTGTAATAAGGGACAAGGGATTCAATTATAGAGGTAGCGCTACTATATTCAAGTTTGTCGTGCCTTTTTGAAACTTCAATGGGTGGTAAGGAAGTCCAATGCAAGCCTTATTTATCATCGCCACCACCTTGGAGTCCCACACCACATCAGCATTAAGAGATATTGGAAGGTTTATCAAGTCGTAATTTATTTTGGGACAAAAGTGTCACCTTTCTGAAATTCCAAATTCAAGATCGAACTGTCCCTTGTCACTTCCGCAGTGAAGAAACATCTAACGTGGGAATAAAAACAAGAAGTTGAGTGGGTTTCCTTAATTCCATAGGAATGAATACTTTGGAGATACAAGAAGACCAACTAGGCATCTAATGTCGAAATTGCTATATTTACAGTTGAATATTACTATTGCCATGTACTCTCTAATATTTCTATTTGCTAAGTGGAAATTATTGTATGAGAGTTGTGTCATTTGGAAATCATTACCAAATGGTTCTAGTCACAAACATTGAACAATCAACAAAAATGCAAATTGTATGACAAAATGCCTGCACTTTGAATAGTGAGAAAGGATTACAAAGTATTGGGTTGCGTAAGGTTGCAAGTTAGAAATTGGTTTAAAACTAGAGGGATATCTTATAGTGGTATCAGAGCCAAGGTCTCGAGGCCGATCTTTTTGTGTAGTGGTTGGGCCTTAGTGGTATAAAAGCCAAAATCCTACCAGCCTAGAGGGTTATGTACACCAATGACAAGGCTAGACGTTACGTAAAAAGAGAACAGAAGAGTAGATAGTTTCAGTTGGTAGAACCTTATCCGGAAGAGGATACCATCTAAGTTGCATTAGCAGCAAGGCAGCGAATCAAAGTTGCACACAGCAGTGGTAAAATGGTAGGCTTGAGTAGTGAGAGTCCTTAGGACAGGGAAAATAGAGAAATAATGAGTGTTCAAAATATATTGAATGATTTGGCCATGGGGCTGCAACAAATGATGCAACAGTTTATGCAAACCCAACAACAGTAAATCACAGCCATTGGTCAGATGTCCCGGGACATGAATTGACTAAGGGTGGATAGGATTGTTATAGGTGAAGGTAGCAATGCAGGAAATGATAACCCATGAGGTGTTAGTACAGGTGGGTCACAGAGACCTTTTCAGCCTACGTTCACACCCACGGAGGAGGAAGAAGAGGTCCCACAGGAAGAGGAATATCCATTGGTGAACGAAGTGATGGAAATTTATGATGAATATCACAACCTTCCACATGCCATTAGTAATGAAATAACTTTGAACCAATGTATGAATCAACGTAAGGATAAGAGGAGAACACAATAAGAGAAAAGACCCCAAGGCTTGCATAGGGAATACCAACATGCCTTGGGGAAACTCGCTCTTCCTAACTTCGATGGTAGTGGGAAAAGCGTGGCACGTGCTTGGATTCACAAGTTGGACACATTTCCGAATCTTAAACCTATTCCAGAAATAAAAGCAATTAAGTTTGCAACTCTTCACCATGAGGGTCCAACTTATGATTGGTGGCACCATGGTTTGGTGACACAAAACCATGCTTTAATTCAGTCCTATGAAGAATTTAACAATAAATTGATTGCTAGGTTTGATAGGAAGGATTTGGAAGTGTACTTTAGGGAGTTGGCTATGATTAGATAGAATGGGGATGTTGATAGTTATATCAACGAATTTCAAAAGGTCGTTGTTATGGTACCATACATTTCGAAAAAAAGGGTTATAATGCTATTCATTGAAGGTTTGCAAAATAATTTGAGGGGTCTGGTGAAGGATTTTAAGCCCAATACTCTCCAGGATACCATTCAGATGGCACTCGATCTTGAAACTACACATCCTAATCAACAATCACAAAAGAAAAGTTTCAAGAGCAGCAAACCATTTAAGAAAGCCTACAACCAGCCTAAGACCACTCCACCCAAATTAGATTTTGAGTCAAGGAATGAGCTTCACAGGAAGAAGTTATGTTTCTCCTGCAAGGAGCCATGAGAGTAAGGACATAGGTGCCTTGGGAAAGGCAAAGCTCATTATATAGAGGTCACTTCAGACATTGATGAGGAGGTGATTGATACTAGCTCAAAGAGTGACCAGGATGTTTAGCAATTGGAGCATGTTGAGGGAGCTTCAGGGGATGTGACACATGGCACTATAGCTACGCTATCAAGGGTTCTGAAGTACCATCCTTTCAGAGTTAGAGGTGTCCTGAGAGGACAACAGGTCACTTGCTTAGTTGACAGTGGAGCGACTCATAATTTTATTGACGAGGGACTGGTGGTTAAGAGGGGAGTATAGGTTAAGGGAGCACTTGATCAGTTGGAGAGCTCCATTAGCCTATTCCAGAGTTCTCGTAGTGTAAGTGGCATTGGTTAGGGGGACTCAGAGGCTGTATGGGCTTTCTAGTGGTTTTCGGTGTTTTTTCGGCAAAAGTTACTATTTTTAGCAATGGCCATTTTCAGTACTTACTATTTATAGTAAGTCTCAGTGCATCTCAGTTTGCGCCAGTTTGGAGTTTTGGCTCACTTACTATTTCTAGTAAGTGCTATATTTAGTAACTAGCCTCGGCTCCTATTAAACAGCTCAATGCAGATTTTCCTTTTTTGGCAGGGGTGAGTTACTTCAGTGATCAGAATTATTATTCGTTTATTTCTCAGTTAAGTGGTGCAAGAGCACCCTTGATGCAATTTTAAGCTATATTGTGAAACTTTGGTTTTTGCTTTGTTTTGGCTTTATTGATGTAAATAAGGTCATTTGAGACCATCCTAAGTGGTTTAGGACCATATTTGGTCATTTAGTGAAATTTAGGCAAATATTGTAAAAATTGTAAAAGTTGCTCAAAAAAGTTGTCAAGCAACTTGTCAAAAAGTGTCATTAAGGTGTTTTGTCAACAAACTAATCAAAAGGTAGTTGCAAATAGTTGGTTTTGGTTGGAAATGTATAAGGACACCCTCCAAAACTTGAATTGGGGGTTGGAGACATTGTTTATGATGTTTGGTGAATGGAAACCTCAATTTTGTGTGCATTTTTTGATTCTTACATTGTTTTTAGGCTGAAGTTGTGCATTGTACAGCCTGGTATGGCCTCATATCAAGGAGTATAATATATGGATGGAAATATATTTGTTTTTAGTTTACAATTATTTTTGTATCATTGAATTTCATTGAGTTGTGTGGGAGTTATGATCATTTTGGTGAGACTGCCCTATTCTAACAATATTGTGCAGAAATTGCAATCTGAAAAACGTGATGGTACGGATTGTACAGTCAGTATTTTGATCTGAAACCAATTGTATTTTGTTGCTATGTGAATCTACTTTCATTTGCTTCAAGTCTCATCAAATTTCATTAATATTTGAATAAGTTATAACCATTTTTGTGAGAGCAGGTCTAAACCCTACCTAGGGTTTGCAATTTTGGGAAAAATGCAATAACTTTCTTTTCCACTATTGGATCTTCATAAAAATTGGAAGAAAAATCTATAATTATGTTATCTTCAATCTCACCGAACCGATTGGCTTCATTATTTGTTTTGTGAAAGTTATTAATGATAGTTCGTTGCATTAAACTGTAGGTTGCCATGGCAATATTTCCAATGTGATTTAGAATGCACTTAATCATTGTTTGAGATGAATCAGTTTATGAAAAATGTCAAGTGAATCAAGTTTGTTGCATTTTTTTCATTGTTGGTGATGGATCATTGTTCCACTTGTGTCAAATTGTGCTAAGTGTTGGTTGCTCTACATCAAATTGGTATCAGAGCCCAAAGATCTAGGCAAGGAAGTTTTGGGAATTTGTGTATTGTCTTTTTGCAGGTTGAAAGAAGAACTTGGATGCCAAAAGACTAGGTAGTGAAGAAAAGGAGAGGAAACCTAGGTGAGATATCACGAAGACAAGGAAAAGCAAGGTGAAAAAGACTTGCATGAGAAAGAAAAATGGAGATGTTGAGAAGATTTGTTTGTGGAGACTTGCAAAGTAAGGAGAAACCAAGAAAGAAAAAAGAGAAAAGTGAGATAAAGAAAAAGGATGGGAAGGTGAAGCAAATTGATATTGAGCAAGAAAAGAATGAATCTTGAGATGCAGCAATTACTTGAGAAAGCAAATGGTTGGCATTTACCAATAAGAAAGAGGATAAAGTGGCCTATCAAAAAGATCATTCAGAGGAGAAGAAGGAAAAAGAGGACAACAACAAGAATGGATGAGTTGCAAGATATGTTGAAAGGAAGGGTGCTAGAAGCCTCTGAAGAGACAAGCAAATCTTGTGTTTTTGAAACTAAGCCTTTGTGTGAGTATGTGTTTACAAGTGTAGTAGATGAAAATGAAGATGGAAAAGGGTATGAAGAAAAAGAAGTGAATGTTGATTGTTATGCACAATATGGTGAAAAAGATGAGGTAATGGTTGCACTTTCTGATTTTATCGATGATATATGTGCTAAAATATTGTGTTTGAATGATGAAGATGAAGACATAGATAGTGGTACTGAGGCATATGAATGAGAAATCGAATTTTGGTACCCTAAAGTTGAGAATATGCTCAGTAAGAGATGGTACAAGAAAAAGAAAAAGGATCCAGGAAAAGTTGTAGAGATGAAGGACAAGTTGCCGAAGAATTGGAAGACTAGAAAGAGAGAAAACCTGCACTCAAGTGGACTTAAGTTTTCCTTCCCCTTGGGAGTATGGTGCAGAAGCACCCTTGATGCAATTTTCAGCTATATTGTGAAACTTTGGTATTTGCTTTGTTTTGGCTTTATTGATGTAAATAAGGTCATTTGAGACCATCCTAAGAGGTTTAGGACCATTTTTGGTCATTTGGTGAAATATAGGCAAATATTGTAAAAATTGTAAAAGTTGGTCAAAAAAGTTGTCAAGCAACTTGTCAAAAAGTGTCATTAAGGTGTTTTGTCAACAAACTAATCAAAAGGTGGTTGAAATAGTTGATTTTGGTTGAAAATGTATTAGGACACCGTCCAAAACTCGAATTGAGGGTTGGAGACATTGTTTTTAATGTTTGGTGAATGGAAACCTCAATTTTGTGTGCATTTTTTTATTCTTACATTGTTTTCGGGCCGAAGTTGTGCATTGTATAGCCTAGTATGGCCTCATATCAAGGAGTATAATATATGGATAAAAATATATTTGTTTTTATTTTACAATTCTTTTTGTCTCATTGAATTGTGTGGGAGTTATGATCATTTTGGTGAGACTGCTCTATTCTAACAATATTGTGCAGAAATTGTAGTCTGAAAAACGTGATGGTATAGATTGTACAATCAATATTTTGATCTGAAACCAATTGTACTTTGTTTCCATGTGAATCTACTTTCATTTGCTTCAAGTCTCATCAAATTTCATTAAGATTTGAATAAGTTATGACTATTTTTGTGAGGGCAGGTCTGAACCCTACCTAGGGTTTGCAGTTTTGGGAAAAATGCAATAACTTTCTTTTCCACCATTGGATCTTCATAAAAATTGGAGGAAAAGTCTGTAATTATGTTGTCTTCAATCTCACTGAAGCGATTGGCTTCATTATTTTTTTTGTGAAAGTTATTAATGATAGTTCGTTGCATTAAACTGTAGGCTGCCATGGCAATGTTTCCAATGCAATCTAGAATGCACTTAATCATTGTTTGAGATGAATCAGTTTATGGAAGTTGTCAAGTGAATCAAGTTTTTTGCATTTTTGTCATTGTTGGTGATGGATCATTGTTTCACTTGTGTCAAGTTGTGCTAAGTGTTGGTTGCTCTGCATCATTAAGTTAATAAAGTTTCTATTTTAATTAAGTGAGAATAAGCATGGGTCATAAAAGACCCCCTTGGCCTAGTTGAGCAATGTTGTTTTAAAAGAGAGGACAATGTACTTTAAGTTGGATGCCTATAATAAAGGTTTATTTCATAAATTAAAGGCTTATATTGTGCCTCCAAAAGTGAATGCCTAGTCCAAGGGAGACATTAGGAATTTAAAATAAATAAAAAAAGCTCATGAAGGGGGCATGGGGTTTTGGAGGGAAAAGATTTCAAACTTGGTTGCCCTAATTTCCCTCTTACCTCTATAAAAGCATCTCTTTGGCTCTCATTTGATATCTATCTTTTAGCAACATAACAGGATGCTGTAGGAATGCTTTCAGGATTTTATTTCTACGTGTTGAAGACGAAAACCCTGCCCCGTTTGTAGCTAGTTTCAGTGGTGAAAAATCCACCCTAGCCAAGAAAGGTGATTCTACTTCAGGGATCACATTTGGGTATTCACGAAGTTTTGATTTCTATCATTTTTGTAGGTGGAACAATGAAGATCTTCTTAGTATTTTGATGTGGGATTGATGGTTTGTGAGTACTTGGGGTTTTGCTTCATCTAGGATTAATGTATTGTTTCCTATGTATGCTATGCATTGATGAAAACATGTGAAACAAGACAAACAAGAATACATCAACAAAGCATATTACATTTGGCAAAACAAAACAAAAAAATCAAGGGTGGTTGTTACAATGGTATCAGAGAAAACCTTTCCTGCCAAAAAGAATGCTTTCAGATGGCCAAACAAGGCTCAAAGTACTTTTGATAGACCCAAGCAGGTGATGAGTTCTTGTCCAGTGCTAGCATTACCAGATTTCTTTCAACTGTTTGTATTGGAATGTGATGCGTCAGGTGAAGGGATTGGTGCAGTGCTCATGCAAAATAGACATCCCATAGCCTACGAAAGTAGGAAATTGAGAGAAACAAAATGATTGTATTCTACCTATGACAAGGAAATGCTTTCCATCATGCATGCAATGGAAAAGTTGAAACAGTACCTGGTAGGTGGAAAGTTTGTGGTCAAGACAGATCACAATAGTCTAAAATATTTCTTAGAGCAAAAGGACTTGAATGAACGCCAGCAGAAATGGGTAAGAAAAATTCAGTTGTATGACTTTGACATTGAATATGTCAAAGGGAAAAGAAATATTGTGGTAGATGCATTATCCAAAAGACCTACCCTTTGCTCTATCTCTGAGATTTCAGCCGATTGGAAGGCTCACCTAGTGGTTGAGTATTCTAAAAATTCCTTTGCATGCGATCTTATGGATGGACAGGTTCAAGATGGCAGGTATAAGGTGATTAATGATGTGATTTATTACAAGGATAGTATATTCTTGGTACCTGAATCTAAGTTGAAGTGTAAGATTATGAGAGTTGTTCGGGAGAGAGTCTCATGGAAGGGTCTCAAGAGTGATGTCTTGTGTTATGCTAGAGAGTGCATGACTTGTCAGCAAAACAAGTTAGAACATACCTTTCTGTTGGAAATATTGTCATTGATGTCAAACATGAAATGAAAAGATCATTAAAGAAAATTTGAAGGAAGATTTATAAGAAGCATAAAATAAAAAGGAAACTAAGTGAAGGAGATCAGATCAAACATAAGTATAACAAGAGCATAGTTAAGTGTTGAAGTTATTGGTGTCAAGGTAAAGAATAATTATTGGTGTCAAGATAAAGAATAATTATGAAAAGGCAACTCAGATCGAACTAAGGTTGAGAAAAATCATAGACAAAGGAGATCTAATGTCAAAAGCAGTAGTAAGCAGATTTAAAAGAACCATGTCAAGTCAGAGATATCTATAGATGACTCCATAATATAATATTGGGAATGAAGCCATATCTGAAGAACATATTTGGGCAAACTATAAAGTATTTGACATACTCAATGGACGTTGAATTGGCAACTCATTTTTAGCATTCAAATCGAATATAATGATATAGCATCGAATGTGTAATTCTCAAATCTGTGAAAGATGGAGTATAGTCGTATTAGTCTGGAGCAGTTCGATGAGTCTAAAAGATGGTGATTAGTTTGTAATGCAGATCGATAACTTGTACATTCTGGAGGTTGTGCATATGTCTTGGAAGAGCCGATAATTGTTGTGTCTGTGCAAACATCAAAGGTCTCATTTTGGTAAGCATGGAAGTTGATATTCTCATTTCTGAACTATAAGAGTCAGGAAATTTCATAAATCAAGCCGAAAAAATTAAGAGATGAAGTTACACCATACCTGGATGTATAGCGATCACAAATAGAAGAATATACATAGTTTATGTGTGACTATTGAATATCTAATTTCGAGTCTATCACTCTGAGTGTTATCATTGCCGCCGAATTAAGAAAACAAATATGGGCCACTTCAAGTATACTAGAGATCATCGGATATATTTCAAGATACGGTGATTACTAATCCAACGATTACACATGAAAGCATCGCTATGTTGTTAAAGATTTGTCAAAGATAAATTAACAATTTGTTTAGCAAGTATTACGATTTAGTAAACAGACACAAGAATCGTGTTTTTGGTCAACGCATTTTGAAAGGTCGTGGTAATCCCAAAGAAACGCGATTATTGAATGTACGTGTTCTATCTAAAGGAGTGTCGCTTCTTAAAGAATCTCTTGGAGACGTGACTTCTAAAATTCACCCAGTGAGGCTCTTCATTCAAACGTGCTTTCTCGAAAGATTTCTAAAAGGTTGTATTTCTTCATGAGACGTCTCTCCAAGACAAGATATCTCTATAGGAAGACGTATCTCTTCTATTCTGATTTGATTGGGTGTACTCATGTGTTGAAAGTCACAAACATTTGGTGTCTGAAGATTATGAAAGATCCATTTATTAAAGGAGTAACAAAGACAAACTAAAATCTTTAAGACAGAAATTCAGGTTAATGAAAGGGCATGAATGAATGTTGAAAAGGAAAGGTTATGATCTTTCATCAAGAGGCACAATCTTGGATCAATATATATTTGTAACTCATTTCAGATTTGATTGTGTGGTTGGGTAAGTGAGCATTCTAAATCTGAAGTCCCATCTCCTTGTGTGGGCTAAGTGTGAGATCATTCATCACCAAAGGCAGATTGGAGGATTGGGATAGTGCAGGTCAGATTGAAGGCATCATCTTGCAACCATCAAGTCAAGGTTGGTGCATTAGGGGCTGGTGCTCCTTGTAGGTTGGTGCCTACTAAATAATCAAGAGGTTTGGGTGTCCCTTGTAGGTTGCAGCCTACTAAATCATCTTCTTTGTAAAACAAGTAGGTTGGTGCCTACTTCCACTTGTAAAAGTCATTTAAAGTTTTCAATAAATTTGTGTCAACTTGTGTAAATTGATTCATATCAAAGGTTGATGTTGATAAGAGTTTAAGTACGTTTAGAAGGTTGTAAAAGTTGATTGTAATAAGTTTGAAAAGATTGAGAATTGAAAGTTTGTGTTGATTTACTGATTCACCCCCCACCCCCCCTCTCAGTAAATCCTTTGTTCTCTTCACTTTCTTGCCGGTTTGCTACAGCCATTACCTATTCCAGAGCAGAAGTGGGAGAGCATATCGATGGACTTTATGACAGGTCTTCCAAAAGTCCAAAGTAGAGATTGCGTATATGTAGTGGTTAATAGATTAACAAAGTATGCACATTTCTTTGCTATTCCTTCTTATTACAAGGAACCTCAAGTGGTAGATTTATTTTTTCAGGAGATATTCCTTCATAGCAGCTTATAGAGACCATCGATTTCATTCATGGAGGCCCTTATATGCATCGATTTCCTTCTCTAGTTGGAGCGCTCCATTTGTGGAGACCTTGTGTTGATTTTTGATGCTTGTGAAGAGACTTGGAGGCTGCATTTTATTTAATATTGGAATTCTACTTCAGAACAAGGGGCAGCTGGGAGAAGTTTTCAACTTGGGCTTGAAAAGAGCTCACTTCATTGGATTTTGGTTGTTTCTTCTATCAGCATCTTTGGGCGCCAGTATTACCAGGTTCCTCTTGCAATTATAAGTGGTTTGCATTGTCATCTTAGGCATTTATAGTTGTTGTTGTAAGTGATTACTCAGAAAATCAGACTTAGGCATTGTATTGCATATCTATTGTGAAGCCAAGAGTCTTGGCAATTGTGATCAGCATTGTATTGGAAAGAACATTTGAATAAAGGAGTCATAAGTTGCATACAATATGTTTGATGTAATGATAAATTAATAGCATTCATTTCCATCATATTAGTTTGTATGCCAATTGGCTGTAGGTGCACATTTATCTTGTAAAATTCATATAGATGCATTTGAAAAGTCAAATAAAGGTTGCAATTGCATTTAGTCCTATGCTTAGATATCTTAGAAGTCATTTGCAAGCATTCCAAACATATTTGAAGTCATTTCAAGCTAGCATAGTCAGACTAAAGCTACAAACCAGCAAGTTAAGAGGTTGCATAAGATGTGTTTGACAATATTCCTTGAGGTAAGCTAAGGTCAGAATTTGTAAGGAATTTCTACAGTGGTTTAAGAAGTGTGAACATTGACATTTTGGTCTACCCTGTAAAGAACCGGACTAATTTTTTTTATTTTTTCAAGAACACATCAACAAAGAAGCACCCATTAAGGTTAGCACAAACCCAAACCAGCAGTTTGCAAGTAACTCTTTGCCAAGAATGCGCACTCAATCTCGAGATGAGAATGATGCTGTCATATGGCAAGAGGGTTGTCAATATCAACTGCAAAGAAGTACAGTGCTGAAAGTAAGCTCAACGCCTAGAATGTGCTTTCCAACCCAAGGTGGGAATGGAGCTACCATAAGGCAGAGATACTAAGAAAGGAAATTACAAATCAAATGATAATGCTAAAAGTAACTCAACGCCTAGAATGTGCTTTCCATCCCAAGGTGGAAATGGAGCTACCATAAGGCGGAGATACCAAGGAATTACAATGCAACTCAGAATGTAAATAGGTGGCAAGCCAGCCTCTTCCACTTATTCAGCGGGAAGTACAATAAAGTAAGAGAAAGATAGAGAGGAGAATTGCTGATAGTACTACTAATTAGCTTACAATATGTTAGAATGCTTGCCAAAGCCTAGTAATCCAAGTTCTTCAATGCTGCAATAATTTCTAAGACTTCCTCAATGCTTGACAAACCTCTCTGGACTCAAACTCCTCACAAATCTGCATTTATCTATGACTGATATAACAGACCAGCAACTGAAATGAAGCAATCAGCAACCCTAGAATTCACCAAAATACTCACAACTCACTCAATACTTGCCGGAATGACATGAGACTTGATGCAAATGAAAGCTATAATGATGGCAATGAAGACTGGACAAAGAAACAACTAACAAATTGAAGTATTTTTTTTTCTAAACATTTGCCAGGCAGACCAGAATGGTACGGCCAAGAGAGAGGCGATTTTGCTTTTAAAAATCTAAATCAGCATTAAAAAATCTACAACTTTGCAAGAATGGTCACCCCACATAGAGAAAAGGATTTATGCAATGCCCAGAACAATAATATTTTTATTTCATGAGATATGTGCAATTCTTACAATCAGCTATGATATTCAGCAACTCCAAAATGAGACAGAAAATGCAAACTAGAACTCCAAAATGCAAGACAAACCTATTACAAACTATCTCTCAACTAGTTGCTATCTTTCAAGCAAGAAGATAAGCCAAGCTAGGAGGCATTCATTCCTCGAAGCAGTCCCAGCACCATTTCGGCAACATAACAATATTCAAGTCCGAAGATAACAAAATGAAGAGAAGAGGTCTCCTTTTATAGACTCAGCAAGGAATCTCCAGAAGCTTCTAGAAGTGGCGCCCTAATTTTCAAATTTGAAATAACCTTATTTCCCTCTAGGAATGGCATCCCCTTCATCAAGGCAATATTTGACTTTTTTATTAAATTAAAATTATCTTCTCCTCAAAGTTTGGCGTCCCATTTCTCCAAGCATAATTTTGGCCTTTAGAAAATATTAAAATAACCTCCTGATAAGGCATTCACCCATGAAGTTCCCCATTTTAAAACAACTTCAAGTTATATTGCTAGGCCAAGGGGTTAATGTGAAAATATAACATTATTTAAATCAAAATAACTTATCTCTCCAAAAATGCATCAAAAGGCCAAAAATTAACAATACCAACTGAACTGTCGGAAGAGGAAAGCCTGCTAAACTGAAGCCAACTGGACTATTGCCAAAAATATAATTTACTAAAAATAGTAAATTTGGAAAGTCGCTCGGATCAAACTGCATGCGACACCATTGCGAAGCTTTCTGAAAACCCAGAAAGAATCCGCCATCCAAAATCCCAAACTCCAAGATGTAACCGTCATAACTTACTAAAAATAGTAAGTTCGGAAAGGTTGTCCGACGTAGTTGCATGTCATACCTCTGCGAAGCCCTCCGAAAACCCAGAAGGAAACCAGGATCCAAACAGCCAAACTCCAACAAGCAAAGCCCTGAATCTTCAAGAGAAACCCACCAAACAGTCGGAAACCTCAATTTTGCCTCTAACTAGCCGACAACACCCTGGGGATAGGCCATCAATCACTGAGAAGTGCAGTGCTAAAAATGGGGACATTACATACCCCTCTCCTTTAGGTGAAAAATCCTAAAGTGTTAAAAGGTCATAGTAACCAAGATCTTTGTTTTGCATTTTGGTAACCCTTAGGATATTCCTTGAGAGCAAAAATTTAGATCAGAAGTTGCAAGGGATATTACATGGTTGCATATGCACATTTGTTTCAAATCTACTCATTGTGAGGTCAAGAAGGTCTATTCATGGCTTCTACTAGAGCATGCTTAGACAAGACTTGATGTGTATTCTTTCATTTTCTTTAATTGTCGTGTATGGCATCAAATAAAAAACTCTTTACTAATGTAATGTCGCCTTCTCAAGCATAATCAATTTGTGAACCATTAGCCTATTTTTCAAGTTTTCTCGTAGACTAATTGGTGGGCAAGGGATAACTCAAAATTTCTTGGAGAGCACAAGATTGTTTGAGTAGTGGTTTTGATCATGGTAGTGAATTCGAGGGATCTTGGTGAACCTCATGATGCTTTTAGAATGCAATTGTGTCCTTTTGGGAGCTCTCCAAACTTCTTGGAGAAACATGCTATTTTTAAGCAATTGCCAAATTGCTTTAGTTCATCGTTCCAAGTCCTCAATGATATTATGGTATGGTCAAACTTTCATATTTGTATCATTTTGATGCTTTTTGCAACTTGGGTGAATAATTAAATGAGAAATATTAAAAAGGCAACTAAGGTATAATTATTTATTAAAAAGTGTTTTAAGTTGTGCCTCCAAGGGATGCCTAGGCACAAGGGGTTCTTTACACAATGAATGATTATTTAATTTGAAAAAGGAGTTTGTCAAAGAAAAAGGGAAATTATTATTTTCCCTTCAGAATGTTATAAAAGGTGGTTGAGAGCTCATTGTTGAGGTTAAACATGATGTATTTTTGCTTATGCTCTGAGAGAATCTATGTTCATCTCCAAATTTCTTGACAATGAAAAACCTCTTGAAAATACTGGTTTTGGGGATGAAAATCCCCCTAGCTAGTCTTGGTAATTTGTAATGTCGCATGCATGAAGGGCTAAACCTCAGCGGATTAACCCATCCTATTGGCAACCATGTACTTGATAACCAGATCATGGGACTCCACGGCCACATGTCCACTGTGCTCATGGATTCTATGCCTTCACCTCCGAGGCTAGTGGGATGTGAACCTCACCCTTAACACCCTAGGTAGCCACCATCACTACTAGGTCGTTCTTTTGGTGTAGTGGTTGGGCCTTTGTGGTATCAAAGCCAAGGTCTCGAGGTCGAGCCCTGCGAAGCGTGGTGGTTGTAATGTCACGTGCGTGAAAGTCTAAACCTCTGCGGATTAACCCGTCATGCTAGCAAGCATGTACCTGATAACTAGATGGTGAGGCTCCACAACCACATGTCCATTGTGCTCATGGCTTCTATGCCTTCACCTACAAGGCTAGTGGGAAGCAAACCTCACCCTTAACACCCTAGGTAACCACCCTCACTACTAGGCCAGTATTTTGGTGTAGTGGTTGGGCCTTTGTGGTATCAGAGCCAAGGTTTCTAGATCGAGCCCTATGGAGCGTGGTGGGCTATAATGTCCCATGCGTGAAGGGCTAAACCCTGGAGGATTAACCCATTGTGCTAGCAGGCATGTACCTAATAACCAAATGGTGGGGCTCTACGGCCACATGTCCACTATGCTCGTGGTTTCTATTCCTTCACATGCTCGAAACCACGATCTAGTTATCAACTACACGCCTGCCAACACGATGGGTTAATTCGTCGAGGTTCGGCCCTTCACACACAGGACATTACAAATTACCAAGACCAGCTAGGGGGTTTTCATCCCTGAAACTAGTATTTTCAAGAGGTTTTTCATCGTTAAGAAAATTGGAGGTGAACATAGATTCTTTCAGAGCATAAGCAAAAACACATCATGTCTAACCTCAACAATGAGCTCTCAACCTCCTTTTATAACATTCTGGAGGAAAATAATAATTTCCCTTTTTCTTCCACAAACTCCTTTTTCAAATTAAATAATCATTCATTGTGTAAAGACCCCCTTGTGCCTAGCCATTCCCTAGAGGCAAAACTTAAAACACTTTTTAATAAATAATTTGCATTTTTAATATTTCCTCATTTATGTGATGTCCCCACTCTAGTCAGTCACCTGATGCAGTGTGTTAGCCCTTTTCTTGGACCCTTGTGGGCTAACTGGATTGGTTAGAGGGTCAGTGGTACCTTCTGGAGAGTTCAGTCGATTTCATTTTCTGAGATCGTGGATAGGCTCATTGCAGGCCTTGGCAGTACAGGAGTTTCTTTGCTTCTGACGGCATTGAATTCTGTTGAGAATTGAGGGAGATAGGCTTACTTAAGTGATTTAAGTTAATTTTTAACTTAAAGTCTTTTTATAAAGTCAAATTGACTTTATAATCCTTATTTCACTTAAATTAAGTCTAAAGTGAATATTTTAATGTTATATCTTTATTCACTTAAAGGAGGCGCCAAAAATCAAAAGGGAAACTATAGAAAGTGATTTAAGTTTAGTTTCATAAATTTAAATGAGCTAAAGCCCTAAAATGTACGGCCTTCTTAGGGTTTCTCCTCTTTTGCTTTATAAGGGATTTGGGCAATGAGAAACTCATCTTTTTGAATATTTCAACTTTGCCTTGGAGGTTTTTTCCCTTGCTTTCAGCCTGTGACCAGGTTTGCAGCAAATCCACCATTGGAGAACGAAATCTCTTCAGTGTGAGCACTTGTGAAGTTGTGAAAGATCAGCTGAATTAGTGCAGATTGAGAGAGCTTCATTTCAGAAGTTCTGCAGTGCTTCAACAGATTTTTTGTAGTGTTCTTCATCAAAAACAGAGGGTTTATTAGTTGCTGTTCTTCCTTCACCATGGCAGACTTCATGGCTGTTTGGGCACACCTTCAGAGATGGTTTTTGGTGCTTTTTGTTTGAAAGGGCGTGGCACTTGCAAGGAAGTTTATTTTGGCTTTTTGGAGAAACGTCTTCTTTTGGAGGATCTCTCTTCATGAACTTGGGCGCCCTACCTATGTTACTCTCTGGCTTCAGTTTCAGAATAAACTTTGAAGTCTGTAACTCTCTACTCCAGTTTTTGTCAGTTCTTCACCATGCTGGTCGGATTTCTTATTTAAAAAATCTGGAGGCTTTCGGGTATGTTTGTATGTTTTAAATCCATTGTTGATGATAATAAACACCTTCTACAATTCCAGTTTGATTAAATTTGCTCAAGTTTTCATTTTGTGAGCTTTTATATGATGCGCCCCTTCTCTTCTGTCTACAAAATTTCTCTAAAAAACTAAAAAACACAAATAGACTTAAAAAAAAGACAGGGGTTTGAGCAGTGAGCTAGCAAGGCTCATCACAGTGGTATCAGAGCTCTGATCCTGCCAGCTTGTGGGATTTGAAAAAATTTATGAAGTCACACCAGGAGGGTTTTGACAAGTTCTACTCTCGTGGAGGCCCTAGAAATCAAAGAGGTGATCATAATCCTTTTCCACCATTTCCATTTGATGAACAGGAGGAGGAAATAGACTGTGATAATATGGCTAACAGGGAAGGAGAAAGTTCTCATATGAACAAAGAGGATAGAGAAGCTAGAGATGTGCTAAGAGGTATGGTTGCAGGTCAAGAACAAGTAGCAAATATTCTCCAGCAACTCAGCACAAATGTAGAGAACTTAACACTTCAGAGAGGCCAGCATCCAGGGCATGATCATGAGGGCAATATCCATGGCGCAGCCCATAGACCTATTGTTCCAGCTCGCACTTTTGAGAGAGCAACATGTCCTACCTTCACCAGAAATGATGCAGAGGGTGAGGAAGAAGTTGAACAGGGTGGTGAGGTTAACTATGCGGATGACATCATGGTTATGCATGATGAATGGGATGCATTGCCACCTAGAGTTAAGGAGCACCTTAACTTTGATAGATTCGTGAGCCAGAGGAGAGAACATAACAGAAGCAGGAATGACAGGAGACCTTGGTACAAGCACAATGATCTTAGACAGGCTACCAATAAACTCACCTTGGCAAACTATGATGGTAGTGGTAGAGTTACAGCACGTGCTTGGATCAGCAAGTTAGATACATTCTTGACTCTACGACCCATGCCCGAGGAAGATGCTATTCGATTTGCAGCACTTCACCTTGATGGCGTAGCTCATGATTGGTGGATTCATGGCATGGCTACTCTTCACCATGATCAGATTACTTCATACCAGGAGTTCACAGATAGACTGGTAGAGAGGTTTGACAAACGTGATCCCGAGCTATTTTTCAGAGACCTAGCACAGCTGAAACAGCTAGGTAGTTTGGAGTCATATATTGGGGAGTTTCAGAGATTGTCAGTTATGGTTACAGACATTTCTGAGAGGAGGCTGATCATACTCTTCATTGAAGGACTTTTCGAGCCTATGAAAGGATGGATCAAGGCATTTGATCCCCCTACATTACAGGAAACCATGAGGAAAGCTCGCAGCATGGAGCTCACTACTCCTCGAAAGCAATTTGGCACCAAACCTTCTACTTCTTACAATGAACATAAATCTGATCCGAAAAAAGTTGATAATGCTGATCATAAGAAGAAATATACAGCACCTTTGGATCGAGAAACCATGAATGATCTTCGTAGGAGGAGACTTTGTTTTTACTGCAAGGGCCCTTATGACCAAAATCATGATTGCCCCCTCAAACCTAAAGGGCAAAACAGGAACATGGAGTGGTTTTATGAGGGAGAAGAAGTGACTGATTTTTCTGATCAGCAAGCTCCAATTTATGATACAGATGGAGAAGAATCAGAAGATGAGGCTGAAATTGTAGTAGAAACTGAGTTAAAGGAGGCTCATTTATCCAGCATGCAGAGAGAGGGATCTTTTAGACTCCGTGGGGTCTTGGCTGGTCAAAGAGTCATATCTCTTTTAGATACAGGTGCAACTCACAATTTTATTGACTCACGTTTGGTGGAGAAAAGAGGAATTCAAACTCAGCAGTTTGAAGGCATTCGAGTCAAGGTTGCTGATGGATATACTCTCACTTGCGAGAGGATGGTTCCAGACTTGCCTTTGAAACTCAATAACTATGAGTTTAAGGCAGATTTTTATGTTGTGAACATGGGAGGAACTGATATAGTTCTCGGTATGAAGTGGCTTCATGCTATAGGAGAGTTCACACTTAATTTGAACGACATGGAGATGAAATTCAAAGTTGATGGCACGAAACATGTTCTAAAAGCCATCAAGGACAGCAATGTGAAAGAAATTTCACTCAAAAGAATGGAACGTTTGGTTCGTCATGACATGGTAGATTGGGTAGCTGAATGCAAGTTAATGCCTTCACATTTGGATCAGCCAGTTTCTTCTTACCATCCAGATGTACAAAAACTCAGAACCAAACATACCAAGGTTTTCAGTGCAATCCCACCAGGTAGACCTCCTGATAGAGGTATTGAGCATATCATAGAGTTGGATGAGGGCACAAAACCTATCATGATCACTCCTTATCGGCACCCCAAACGCTTGAAAGATGAAATTGAGAAGACCATCAAAGAACTTTTGGCTATGGGGCACATTAGGCCGAGTAAGTCACCCTTTGCTTCATCAGTTGTTTTGGTGAAGAAAAAGGATGGTACACTCAGAATGTGTATTGATTATAGAATGCTTAACAGGAGAACTATAAAGAACAGATATCCTATTCCGCGGATTGATGAGTTGATAGATGAGCTTCATGGAGCTTGCTACTTCTCAAAGATTGATTTAAGGACAGGTTATCATCAGATCAGAGTTCGAGAGGAGGACATAGAGAAAACCGCATTTAGATGTCACTGTGGACATTTTGATTTCTTGGTTATGCCCTTCGGTTTAACCAATGCTCCAGCCACATTTCAGTCCACTATGAACAGGGTTTTCCATCCTCAATTGAGGAAACATGTGTTGGTGTTCTTCGATGACATCCTAGTCTACAGCAGATCTTGGGAAGAACACATGGTTCACCTGGATGAGGTTTTGAGCATACTTGATAGGGAGTCCTTGTACGCCAAGGAGTCCAAGTGTGCGTTGGGCATGGCTGAGCTTTTGTATTTGGGTCACATTATCAGCAGTGAGGGAGTTAGCATGGATCCAGAGAAGGTTCGAGCTATCATTGATTGGCCTACACCTGAGACATTGACACAGCTCAGGGGATTTGTAGGATTATGTGCCTTCTATCGTCGGTTCGTTAGTGGATTCTCGCGGCATGCTGCGCCACTAACTGATTTGACTAAGAAGGGTGCATTTGCGTGGACACCATTAGCACAGGCGTGCTTTGAGAAGTTCAAACTTCTCATGACTTCATGTCCAGTGTTGGCTTTGCCGGATTTTACCAAACCCTTTGAGTTACATTGTGATGCCAGCGGTGAGGGAATTGGTGCAGTCATTATGCAGGATCGTCACCCTATAGCTTTCGAGAGCAGGAAGCTGAGAGGTCCTGAGAGGAGCTTTAGCATCTATGATAAGGAGATGTTGGCCATCATGCATGCCATGGCTAAATTCAGGCAATACTTGATTGGTAGTAAATTTTGTGTTAAAACCGATCATAATAGTCTGAAACATTTCCTTGGACAGCGAGATTTAAATGAAAGACAACAAAAATGGGTTAGCAAACTTCAGTCCTATGATTTTGACATCTCCTATGTCAAGGGTACTCAGAATGTAGTTGCTGATGCATTATCTCGCCGTCCTCACTTGAGCTCCATTACACAGATTTCAGAAGACTGGAGACATATGATTGTAGCTGAGTATGCTAAGAACCCGTGGGCTTCTAGCATAGTGGATGGAACAGTACAGGATGCCAGATACTCACTTGTAGATGATCTTATCATTTACAAAGGGAGGATATTTCTAGTTCCAGATTCAGAGATGAGGAACCAAGTTTTGAGATCATTTCATGATGCACCTATGGCAGGACATCCCGGGTACTTTAAGACCTATAGGCAGGTACGGGAAAGATTCTCTTGGAAGGGTCTCAAATCCTTTGTTCTCCAGTATGTCAGGGAATGCCTTGTTTGTCAGCAGAACAAGCAAGAACACACATACCCTGCAGGATTACTTCAGCTGCTTCCTATCCCTGAGAGGAAGTGGGAATGCTTGTCTATGGATTTCATTACGGGCTTGCCGAAAGCTCAAGGGAAAGACAGCATTTTTGTGGTGGTAGATCGATTGACGAAGTATGCTCATTTCTTCTCAATCACTACTACGCACACAGCTACTCAGGTGGCAGATTTGTTCTTTCGTGAGGTATTCAGGTTGCATGGTTTGCCACGGAGTATAGTCAGTGACAGGGATAGCAGGTTTATGAGTAACTTCTGGCAAGAGTTATTCAAGCTATGCGGAACAGAACTCACTCCGAGTACTAGCTACCACCCCCAGACAGATGGGCAGACTGAGATAGTCAACAAATGGGTGGAGGGATACTTACGGAATTACAGTTCAGGGCAGCAGAAGGCGTGGGTGAGATGGTTATACCTTTGTGAGTATTGCTACAATACCACTCATCACATGAGCATTCAGATGACCCCTTACCGAGCCTTATATGGATATGATGCTCCGAGCTTTCTAGACTTGTTACTGAGTGACAGTAGAGTACCTAGTGCTGGTGATCTATTGCAGGAGAACCAAGATATTATGAGAGCACTCAGAGAGAATATACAGAAAGCTCAGAATCAGCAAAAGCAATATGCTGATCAGAGGCGAGTGGAGCGATCTTTCGAGATCGATGATTTGGTGTATTTGATGCTCCAGCCTTATAGGCAGTCCACCCTTCGTAAGAAGGGCGCAGAGAAACTTAAGCCTCGTTACTATGGACCATTTAGAGTTGTCAGACGGGTCGGTGAAGTGGCTTATGAGTTAGATCTTCCGATGGATAGCAAGGTTCACAATGTGTTCCATGTTTCACGCCTCAAAAAGGCATTGGGACCACATGTGATTCCTTCTGTTGATTTACCACCCCTGGATGATGAGGGGAAGTTGATATTGGTTCCTGAGGCCATTCTGGATTCTAGAGAGCGTCATCTTCGAAGAAGGGTTATCAGGGAATACTTGGTGAAGTGGAAGGATCTACCAGCCGAGGATGCGACTTGGGAGGGTGACAGTGTTTTACAACATCCAGCTTTGAGTTTGCTTGCGGACAAGCAAATTCGGGGAGGGCGGACTGTGATGTCCCCACTCTAGTCAGTCACCTGATGCAGTGTGTTAGCCCTTTTCTTGGACCCTTGTGGGCTAACTGGATTGGTTAGAGGGTCAGTGGTACCTTCTGGAGAGTTCAGTCGATTTCATTTTCTGAGATCGTGGATAGGCTCATTGCAGGCCTTGGCAGTACAGGAGTTTCTTTGCTTCTGACGGCATTGAATTCTGTTGAGAATTGAGGGAGATAGGCTTACTTAAGTGATTTAAGTTAATTTTTAACTTAAAGTCTTTTTATAAAGTCAAATTGACTTTATAATTCTTATTTCACTTAAATTAAGTCTAAAGTGAATATTTTAATGTTATATCTTTATTCACTTAAAGGAGGCGCCAAAAATCAAAAGGGAAACTATAGAAAGTGATTTAAGTTTAGTTTCATAAATTTAAATGAGCTAAAGCCCTAAAATGTACGGCCTTCTTAGGGTTTCTCCTCTTTTGCTTTATAAGGGATTTGGGCAATGAGAAACTCATCTTTTTGAATATTTCAACTTTGCCTTGGAGGTTTTTTTCCCTTGCTTTCAGCCTGTGACCAGGTTTGCAGCAAATCCACCATTGGAGAACGAAATCTCTTCAGTGTGAGCACTTGTGAAGTTGTGAAAGATCAGCTGAATTAGTGCAGATTGAGAGAGCTTCATTTCAGAAGTTCTGCAGTGCTTCAACAGATTTTTTGTAGTGTTCTTCATCAAAAACAGAGGGTTTATTAGTTGCTGTTCTTCCTTCACCATGGCAGACTTCATGGCTGTTTGGGCACACCTTCAGAGATGGTTTTTGGTGCTTTTTGTTTGAAAGGGCGTGGCACTTGCAAGGAAGTTTATTTTGGCTTTTTGGAGAAACGTCTTCTTTTGGAGGATCTCTCTTCATGAACTTGGGCGCCCTACCTATGTTACTCGCTTCAGCCAGTATAAACTTTGAAGTCTGTAACTCTCTACTCCAGTTTTTGTCAGTTCTTCACCATGCTGGTCGGATTTCTTATTTAAAAAATCTGGAGGCTTTCGGGTATGTTTGTATGTTTTAAATCCATTGTTGATGATAATAAACACCTTCTACAATTCCAGTTTGATTAAATTTGCTCAAGTTTTCATTTTGTGAGCTTTTATATGATGCGCCCCTTCTCTTCTGTCTACAAAATTTCTCTAAAAAACTAAAAAACACAAATAGACTTAAAAAAAAGACAGGGGTTTGAGCAGTGAGCTAGCAAGGCTCATCACAATTTAATTATTCACTCAAGTTACAAAGTGCATCAAAATGATATAAATATGAAATTTTGACCATACCATAATATCATTGAGGACTTGGAATGACGAACTAAAGCAATTTGGCAACTGTTTAAAAATAGCATGTTTCTCCAAGAAGTTTGGAGAGCTCCCAAAAGGACACAATTGCATTCTAAAAGCATCATGAGGTTCACCAAGACCCCTCAAATTCACTTCCATGATCAAAACCACTACTCAAACAATCTTGTGCTCTCCAAGAAATTTGGAGTTCTCCCTTGCCCACCAATAACTCTACGAGAAAACTTGAAAAATAGGTTAATGGTTCACAAAATGATTATGCTTGAGAAGGGGACATTACATTAGCAAAGATTTTTTTATTTGAAGCCATACACGACAATTAAAGAAAATGAAAGAATACACATCAAGTCTTGTCTAAGCATGCCCTAGTAGAAGCCATGAATAGACCTTCTTGACCTCACAATGAGTAGATTTGAAACAAGCGTGCATATACAACCAAATATAGAAACAAGTTTACACTATCATTGATGAATCCCCTTATATTTCATACACACGTGCATCTTGTAATCACTTCCAACATGACTCACTAAATGTGTTACTAGTTGATAACTCGCTTAGGATCCATCATAAGTTACTCCACAGAGGCATGGGGGAATGCGGGGAAGAAATAACACTAAAACTAATAGAAAACATGTTATTTGAATGATTTAAAAATGGTAAGGGGGAGCAATGCAAACCAATGTCATGATCAATTGAGTAACTAAATCATCAACCTATCCTCATCACTAAAACAAGAGCAATTTCACTATGGAAAGTGTGCATGCAACTATGAACCATAAGTTAGGCTCTTAACTAGTACCTATAGACCTCTAAATAACCAGAAATGCTTGTGTATGGGAAATCATTAAACAATCCATAATCACACAAAGTAAATCCATTTAATACACTACAATGAGGAGTTCATATACACCTTCAACAGTTTTACAAGACCATGTGTAGGCTAACTAATCAGCACACTACCAGGTTAGCAAGTGTAACCTCAAAGATGGGCATGGCATACCATCTCCTAAAGACCCTTAGGCAATCATGGAAACATATATACAAATAGAAATATGCATTCAATTCTTTGCATGAACTTACAAAAAGTGGACAAGATGAAAGACAGTGTGAAAATGCAAGGATTCATGCCATAGACTAAGTTGATCAGACCATAGAACTTACAATAGCATCAAGCCCTTAAGCTAACCAAATAGCCATCAAAGTCATTACATCTTACAATCATGCTTATGTAGCAATTACAAATCAGCATTCAACCCTATAGGCATTGATATACGTGGAAAATTGAGTTACATCAACATTCAAGCCATGTCATAGTCAAAATTCAATTGCATGCAAAAAATATGCACTTGCACAGGGAAGATATCAGCATTGAATCTACTACAAGGTACACTAGAGCATGGAAAATCTCATAAATACAAGAGATGGCCCTATTTTGAAATCTTAGGCCAATAATAGTGTTAGGATGCATCTAAGTATTCCCTATGCCTAGCATTAACTATAACAACTAGCCAAGAGATTTCCAATCTAAATCGAATTCCCATGGGCCATTACCTACACACAGCTCTATAATGCCCAAAACAATTGTTTATACTATTGTAGTTTTCCATTCTACTCAACCACATTCATAAGGGCCCAAATATTGTACCAAAAATTACCAAGTTTCCACTGCTTCCATGTAATGTAAAATAAATCCTAAAGCTAGGGCCACTAGCGCATATATAGAGCTGCATTTGTAAAACCCAAAAACCACCACCAAAGCCACAAATGGCCTCTTGAAGACATGCACATCACATCCATGCCACAACCACCCCTAGCAAGACATTGAGCCCGCCATTGTCACCAAGGTGACATGTATTGGGTAATAATTCACCTTTGATCCCAAATAAGCCTCTAAAAAAATGAGCACTACAACAAAAAGATCATAGGCCTGCCATCCAACTTTAGCAAAGTGACAAGTGGCATCATGTAAGTGGTCCACATATGCCATCATAATTGAGATTCCCACACACATGAAATTAAAACATATAACTTGGGGGCAAAGAATTCATTGTTGAGAGTGATTAAGCCAATCCAATGGAAGATATTGGATTGGCCAGCATAAGAAATATTGAACCCTAGTGTAAGTTATGTCAAATCAGTTGTGAACACAAGGTTCTGAGAGCACAAGAGCACAATTGTGCAATTTTTTTTGAAACAAGGATTGGTGCTAACATAGACTCTAGTTAGGGATGAGTGTCATATGTTGACACTACAAGAACCTAGCACAACTCTAGGATGCGGACCAAGAGAGAAAATTGAGAGAGGAGAGAAATAATAAAAAACAAAACAAACACACGCAAGATATATATAGTCACAAATGACTAAAAAGGAAACGGAAACGACAAGAAACAAAGCCAAAAGAATTAAGGCAAAACAATAAACTCATAACTTGTAGCCCTTGACATATAAGCACGATTGGAACCAAGTGTTTGTATGGCCACAAGTATTCTTAGAATGTTGTAGGTCAAAGCATGCAAAGAGATTCTCTAGCACTAGACTATAGATAAATTGAACAACATTTCTTGCCCCTATCAAAGACAAGTTGGATGAAGCACCCAATCACCCTTGATTTCATGATGCCTTTCATGTTTGGCTGTAACACAGGATGCCACAAATATCTATGAGAATATACTACCAAGGCACAAGAAACAAGAAGTATTGCCACCTATGGGGATCAACCATGCAGTCTAGCCATAAGTAATATATGCAAAGGGTGCCCCTCCATATTGTCACAATTGCTTTTGAATGCTCAAGGCAACATATGGCACATGTTTGAAAAAAATTATCATGCTCACTAACCTCCTCCTACAAATCAATGCCAAAAGTGAATGCCTTTGATTCGTATGAGACAGAAAAGTATCATCCAAGCACTGATCTGCACAAAGGAGACAATCTTCATGCTCATCAAACCAAAACATCTCAAGCTAAAGCATATCACCAAGCTGGATTGCAACATGCAAGTTTTCAGGTCTGATGAAATCTTGCATCTCAACCAATGCCATGCATGTATTCAAATCTCTGTTGAAGGAATTCTAAGTTTTAACAATGTACCAATTAGTAAGTGGGTTGCGGCCCCCATCAAATTTGAAGGCATCATATCCACTTATATAACCATCAACCTCAGGGATAACTAGTGATCAGCATACTTCTTCATTGTAAACACTAATATACTCTCCCACATCCAAATCGTGAGAATGATTCAGCTCAATATCTGAACTATCAACATAAAGATCATCAGTGCAAAGCATTTCATATGAAGAACTACATCTTTCAGGCTGCTTTCCTGTTTCAGATTCCTCAATGCAACTAGCTGAAATGAACTCACTACTGCAATCAGAATTATGATAACTCCCTCCTCAACATAATCTTGTACACACATATTCAAATCCCATTCAAAGCACATGTTTAGTTGCAGCACATCCCCCATTCGGATTAGAATTTGAGTCCAAACCATGACAACTCAACCCATATTGCAAAGTGTTCAGGCCTATTTCTAGAAACAATGAAAAACTAGAAGCATTACATTGGTGAATACTGACACAACTAGAAACATCTGAATCAACCAGTTGATCCAAATACAAGTCTAAACGATCAACAAAGGAAGAATATATGTGAGGTACATCACTTGAAAATTTATGTTCCTCAGCATTAAACTATCAACTAGTTGCATGCCCGCAATTATATTATCACCAGCATGCTCATCAAGCTGAAAATTTACATCTGCACCACTATTTCCATCAGCATAATTTTTCATGGATGTAGAACCTTCTATCTCATCCCAATGTGAATGAATACACACAACAGGGTACCATTCATCTCATCTATACATGAAACAAAGCCAGGGAGAACATCAGAAGTAGCCATGTTCATGTGCCTTATATTGAGCACTTGTATGTATATTACCAACATCATCAAACTGAAAAAATATCTATGCCTTGACCTCTTCATCATTACAGAAATTAACAGACATAACATCACATAGTGTCATGTCTCCTTCTCAAGCATAAGTTCGTGAATGACCATTAGCCAATTTTTTCAAATTTTCCCACAGGCTAATGGGGTGGTAGAAAAGGGGAAAATAATTAAATAATTAACTTAAATTGTCAAAAAGTGCTTTAAGTTATAAATTAAAAGACAATTTTTATAACTTTGAGTTTGAGGGAATAATTGTCAAAAAGAAAATGACATTATTTTATTTCCTAGAAAAAATTATAAAAGGGAGATATGTTTTCAAAAAGGTTCTTCTTGCTCATTCAAACTTTTCATTTTCCAAGAAAGAACATGTGTTCTTTCTGTCTCAACGATGAAACCCCTCTAGATTTGTTGGTTTCGAAGAAAAAACCCTCCTTGCCTTTCAGTGCAGTTCTACACAAGGATTGCCAATGCACTTCATCAACCAATGATTTCTAGATTTCCAATTTTCAGTTTGGTGTGAGATTTTTTGATCTTGCTCAGGTTTTTCCATTCTTTCTCTCAATTATTGTTCTAGTTTTGGATTGTTGATAGTTTAATATTATTGCTGCAAAATCCAAAATATTTTTTGAAAGTATTGACTCCCCTTGTAGGTCGTACTCTCTCTCGCCAATATAGTCATAACAATAGGGGTTGTACTATTTCAAAAGACCACATTCAGATTATACAAATGCCAAATATATTCCTATGGTGAGCGTTAGAAATTTATGCTAAAGATAGCCTGATTTTCCAACCATAAACCTGGTCATACCAATGAGAATGATGACTTCCCTGTTGGTTGTTCACATCTGACAAGTCATACTGCCATGTTAAGTGTTATAGCAGTTTGATCGCTTTGGTTTTCATGTAGTTTCAATCAGTGTTGCAACATTTCCCATGCACAAATCAATTTGTAGCTCTTAAAATCCTGATCACAACCTCTTTGCTGACATTTATTAGACCATACCTAGTCAAGATGGGGACCATACAATCTGTTAAGCAGACATCTGAAACAGGGAAATATTATAAGGTTAATATGTTGTTTGCCATCATTTCTTGCCAATAGTTCTCCCTTCTAAAGTGGCATACAGTTTGGGAAAGTATCCAATGATTTTCCAGCTTTATTTGTATTCCAATTTCAGTGATTTTCTAGTCCATTTATCTACAACTTGTGACTTACAGCATATCATGCAAAGGTATTAACTTTTTTCTAGCTTTTAGAATATTATTTGTAGTTATCTATATTTGTAAAATATCATTATATTACTATACTAGCAAAAATCAAATATTGTAAGACTGGATAGTTTATTGCCAATAATCTATTTAATTATTGAAGATCCTGGATGCCACTGTATCCCTATTCTTTATTGTAAGAGATTTTGGTTGGTTTATCTGCTAGATCCATTTTGATTTTTAGTATATTATCCACCATACTTGGCGTGTATCAAAATTGGGTGATTTAATCTTCCATTTTGGAATCAATGCGATTTTGCTTGCAATCAATCAATTTGGCTTGATCAAAATTTGTATTTCACTATCAGCCATTTTGGCTTGATTGATTAAATATCTTTGCTTATATTGTAATTTGATCCACCAATCGCCAATATCTTTCAATGTAATTCTAATGTCCTCATTCTAGTTTTCGTATGCTCTCACCTTGCCCATATTGGGAACTTGGTGATCAAAAAGAACTAGGATTCAAGTGATTGTAAAAAACAATTATGTGAATTTGAGCTAACACCCTACAAGGGTTATTACACATTCCTCAATCTCACTAGAGTGTTCAATTGAGCCTTCCTGCTTATAAGTCTCACTAACAAATGAAGCATCCTCATGTTGGTTATTTAAAACAATTAACCCACTATTACTAGCAATTGATGAGACAATGTGTGATGAGCCCTGCTGGCTCACAACTCAAACCCCTGTATTTTTCTTTATCTTTTTGTGTTTTTTTGTTTTTTAGAGAAATTTTCTAGACAGAAGAGAAGGGGCGTACAGCATAAAATGCTTATAAAATGTAAATCTGAGCTATTTTTGGTGAATCGAAATTACAGAAAGTATTAAACAACCTCAACAATGAATTTACAACTCATGAACATACCCGAAATGCTCCAGATTATTTTATTAAGAAAATAAGTCAACTCGCCAGCCAAGAATGGTGAAAACTGGCAAATATGGACGCCTGGCCTCCAGAAATGACTTCTCCCACTCTAAAACATGTAATGTCCCCTTTTTCATGAGCAATGGAGTTTTGAGGAATTAGCCTATTCCTGATCCTCGTAGGCTAATGGGGCTTGATCAGAGGGTCGTTTGGCAAATACCCAGTTGATTGGTTGGCTCATTTCGTGATTCAGTCTACATATGGAGGTGTTCTAATGATTTCTTGATATGTTTCTATTTTAGAAACCTCATGTTATAAAGTAATGTTATGTTTGCACTTTATGTTATGAATAATTATTTTATTATAAAGTGCAAAATAATAAAATAATAAAATAAAATAAAATAATATTCCTTCTAGAAGGTGACTTGGGAATGTTATCAGATTACAGTCACAATTGCTGCAGACAAGGATCCTACGATTTTGTTCATAGCACTTCAAGGGAACAACGATTTCACATGGAAATGTGGGCGCTACCTTCCTAAGAGCATGGCAATGAAGATTGGCATTTAGAAGTGGAGTTACATGATGCCATTTATTTATTTCATCAATTTAGTCCAGAACAGGGGCGGCACCAATAAGTATTGTTTGGGGTTCATTTCCAAAGGAAAGGCTACAAGATTTCCAATCAATATTGGAGACAATCATTATCAGATCAGCAAGCTACAAGATTGCACATGAATTGTTTGACAAAATTACAAGCAGCAAATTAGGGCAAATTGTGATCAGTTTGAGCAAGGCTCATTACAGTGGTATCAGAGCCATTGTCCTGCCATCCTGTTGGGTTAGTTTCAGCTGCAGTTCAGAGAGCACCATGGCTACTTCAAGCACTCAGAAGCAGTGGGACAAAAGTATGAATAACTTTGAAAGAGTTCAAAGAAATAAGTAAATTGCTTAGAGACCCTGCAACTAGAGGCAGTTTATCTCGGTTTATGACTTCCGTTTCTAAGAAGTCTACAACACAAAATGAAAAGGAGGAAGAACAAGAGGTCTCTACAAGTGAGGTGTCTAGAAACCTCTACAATGAGTTTGTAGTAGTTGATGACCAACATACAGCTGATCCTATGGAGAATGAAAATTAGACCAGCATAGAGGAAGAAGATGGGCGCATGACACTTCCAGATGACTTCAAGGTTGAAGAGGAACAAGTAATGTTTGAGGACAAACCATTTGCTTTGGAGCAGCTACATGAAGATAAGGTTGCTTGTGATGTTTCAATAGGTTAGTTTAGCATTGCTTCTTCTTCTCATGATAGTAGTTCAATAAATGTTGTTCATTCATATGGAAGTCTATTGGGGGCACAAGAGGTTAAGGAGGATGTGGAATTTGATGCTCTACTTAGTGGAGCAACCACTAGTGTTTTGTTTCCACATGATGATGGAGGCATTCTACAATGGTATGATGTCATCACAGATTGGTTTGAGGACATCAACATGGTGCCTTATCATTCTCATAAAAAGGAAGCTTGTGATCATGAGCAAGCAAATAATATGATTCCATGTCTTGATGGCAGCCCTACTTTCATTCTTGGACATGAAGATATCAAGAGGACTGATTTTGTGTACTTTGGCATTGAAGAGATTAAAAGGTCTGAAATGTTGAATGAAGAATGGTTGAGAGAAGCCAAGAAGGCTAGATTAGTGGCTGCAAATGCAAGACAACGCCTTCAAGGAGTGAAGGATAAAGTCAATCTCCTCAACATGGAAAAACAAAAAGGAATGGACAACATTAGAAGACTCCTTGCTCAAGGGAAGGATGCACTTTGTGATGAGGTTGATAAACTTGTTCAATCGAAGGACTTGGTACAATTTGAGGTTTCTTCATGTGTTGCAGAGGTTGATCATTCTTTTGTGGAGGATGATGTTGTTGGAGATGACACTCTTAGTGGATCAGCCACTCAAAAGTTGTTCTTGGAGGGTAATGAAGGTATCTACAACTCATCTTTGGATTGGTTACCTATTTCATATGATAGGGCAGCTAACTACTTGTTGGTTGGTGACTTACTTCCAATCTTAGATGGTGATTCCAAGTTTGGCAGGTCTTCTACTTTGTTCTCTCATGATGATTACCATTTGATTCAGGACTTGGGGACTTGTTGCATTTTGGAGATGGGAGGTATCAGAGTGGCACAACGAGAAGCAATGGGTGGTGGCTTTCCAACAGTATGGGCGCATCAAATTTATCATCACAGTTTTGGGGTTGAGTTGATTCAACAGGATGTGCTTGTGCTACAAGAGTTGTTTGGTGATGTTTGGGACATTACACAAATCTTCACTTGGGATCCAGGTGGAGGAGAATTGTACTTGTTGCTGAGATTGCTTGGGGACAAGCAATTTCAGGGAGGGCGGACTGTAATGTCCCCTTTTTCATGAGCAATGGAGTTTAGAGGAATTAGCCTATTCCTGATCCTCGTAGGCTAATGGGGCTTGATTAGAGGGTCGTTTGGCAGATACCCAGTTGATTGGTTGGCTCGTTTCGTGATTCAGTCTACATATGGAGGTGTTCTAATGATTTCTTGATATGTTTCTATTTTTAGAAACCTCATGTTATAAAGTAATGTTATGTTTGCACTTTATGTTATGAATAATTATTTTATTATAAAGTGCAAAATAATAAAATAAAATAAAATAATATTCCTTCTAGAAGGTGACTTGGGAAAGTTCTAGAAGGAGGCCGACCTCTTGAGGAAAAAGTATAAATAGACATCATGGGCTTCATTCTCATCATCCAGATTTGTTGTTGATGTTGATGTTTGTTGTTGATGTGCATTGTGGAGCCTAGGGTTTCTGCAGTAGTCACAATTGGCCATTGAGAACAAAAACTCTCAATTGGTAAAGCAATTTTGAAGGTGTGAAATATCACTTGAATTATTGCAGCTGGGAGAAAGTTACTTCAGACTTTCTATTTGAGCTTCATTGTAAAAACTTAGTGGCCTTTGGCCAAGTTTTTGGTATTGTTCGATTAGAGACATTTGTGTTGAAGTCTTCAATCATTTTTGTCATTAAGAAGGTCGATTGCATACTCAGATTTTTATATCAGCTTATTGAAGTTTGTGGAGAGATTCGATCTGAAGTTCGTATAGTGTTTTGAAGAAGTTCATTTGCATAATACGATTTTGGAGATTGCTAGAGTTAGTTTATGCATTGCATTTCCACTGTTCAGGCTTTGGAGGGTTCTATTTCATTATATAATTACCATCAGATCTGATATCTGTTTTCAGACAATCGCACCAGCTCAGGGAGACCACGTTTTCATTCTTGAAGGCTCAATCTCTCAGCTATTTCCTCTTCCAGCTTGGGCGCATTTCTTGTGTTGATTTTGTGGTGATTAAAAGGTGCATTTGAAGGCATTTCGGTGGCCCTGTTATCAGATTACAGTCCAGTTGCTGCAGACAAGGATCCTACGATTTTGTCTCATAGCACTTCAAGGAACCTCAGAGAAACCCCTTGTCTCCCCTATTTCTGAATCTGACTATTTTTGTTTGTTTTCTGAAGTTTTTGGTTTTTTTGACGTTTTTGCATAAATAAAGGAAATGGCGATTTTGATAGAAATTGATAATAAATTCAAATAAAATGCTATACTGCCAATATGGATAGAAAGTACAAGATCTAAGGATGGCAAAACATTTATTGATCTTCTGAACTTAATACAATAGAGATCTGGTAACATGCAAAGGGAAAAATATCAACTTGCTTAATTAAAAACCTCGAATTTTGCAGCCGCCATGAACAACATGAGATGGTACGGCTTCAATGATAATCCACTTCCTCCTCTGCCAGATGATACGCAATGATTCTCTTGATATTTGCGCCCCAATAGAAGCAGCCAGATGATGAAGATAGAAGGCGATTTGCTCTGGAAACAAAAGTACGGCTTTGCTGGAATGGTACGGCCAGGTACAGAATTGTACGGCCTGGTAAACAGCAGCAACCAATTAAATAAAGTACGGCCTTCCTCTGAAAACTCCAGATCCCAAAGATATATGCGCCTAACTGTTGAAAGCTCTTCTGGATGAATATCTCTCTGAAACCCTGATGATATAAACTTCTGTGAAGCTCTGTAATTTCTTCTGAATGAAGAAATCCCTCTGACTGGCAATAAATCGGATGATATTTCACACCCTCTGAATCGCTCTCACTGGAGATGGCTCGTTCCCCAATGTTTCGAGACTGAAACCCTAGGCTTCTGTGCTCTGCTCAAGACTTGATCAATTTTCAATTCACAAATGACATAATGGCTCGATTCCCAATGAAAAATGCCTTATACACTGAAAAGTGCGATTTCCTTAATAATAGGGAATATTAAAAAGTTCGAACCTTTTCATTATAATATTTCAATAGTCTCAGCTCAAATTTTAATAATAAAATATAATCGTTAAATGGCCCCTTTCCATGATGGGCGACCCCTTCACTGAAATCACTTAAGTTATAATAAAATATTATAACTTTATATTATATCAATTAAATAATATCTCTCTCAATAATCACCGTCTGCGGCGTCGAGAGGCCGAAATGAGAAGTGATTACAGGCGCTATCAATCCCATCTTTAAAAATAGGGGGCCCCATTGTTGAGTGTCGGAATCTTGCTAAAATAACCTTTCGAGGCTAAATGTCGAATGAGCCGAGCAATGGCCCAGTCAAATACTTGGCCCGGAAAGTGAGCCAAGCTCAACATGACCTCTATCCAACCTGTCGACCCTCTGAGGGGTGGCATAATAAGAGCTAATCACATTGCTCGAGAGATGTCAGCTAGAAGGGACATGGCGGGAACAACGATTTCACATGGAAATATAGGCGCTACCTTCCTAAGAGCATGGCGATGAAGATTGGCATTTAGAAGTGGAGTTACATGATGCCATTTATTTATTTCATCAATTTAGTCCAGAACAGGGGCGGCACCAATAAGTATTGTTTGGGGTTCATTTCCAAAGGAAAGGCTACAAGATTTCCAATCAATATTGGAGACAATCATTATCGGATCAACAAGCTACAAGATTGCACATATGAATTGTTTGGACAAAATTACAAGCAGCAAATTAGGGCAAATTGTGATCAATTTGAGCAAGGCTCATTTCAAACAGATACAAAGGGCTAATAGGAGTAGCCGCCAAGAATGAAGCACAAATAGGAACAAAAAAGAAGGCGTTTTAGCTACAAGCTTCACACGCCAAACCTCCAGGAAGGCACAAATCCCAAGGCAAATGGTACAGCCAAAGGAAGAAACTAAAGGAACAAAGCTGAAAGCTACAGATCTGCTGAAGATGACGTCTCTAGTGAAGAAACCCCCTTCCTTATTACAAACAAGTAAAAAATGAATAATAAAACTCTGATTGTAGCATGTAGAACCTCTAAATGAAGCCCTCACAGTTGCACTAATTTGACTGGTCTCTCACAGTCTCAAAAATGCTCAACACTGAAGAGATCTCATTCTCTAATGGAAGATTTGCTCAAACCCTGATCACAGAGGATAGCACAGAAGAAAACCAAAGGAAAAGTCAAAATAATCAAGAATAGAGTTTCTCATTGCCAAAATGCCTTATATCCCAAAAGGCACGAATTCCAAGAAGATGACGCCTCTTTCCATCATTTAAATCTTTTAAAATATAATTAAGTCCCTTTCAATAGTTTGGACTTAAATACTTGGGCGCCAACTTTTATGTTTAAGTGATTTAATTTTAAATCACTTTTTTATGAATATTTAAGTGATATAAAAAAGTATAAAGTCAATTTGGCTTTATAATAAAGTATTAAGTTAATTAATAACTTAAATCACTTAAATAATCATAACTTTCTCAAAACTCCATATATTTTTGTGCCGTTAGAAGCTGTCAACTCCTAAACTGCCAAGGCCTACAGTGAGCCAATCACTGAACTCTGAAAAATGAGAACGACCAACTCCTCCAGAAAATACCACTGACCCTCTAACCAAACCAGTTAGCCCACAAGGGTCCAAGAAATAGGCTAACACACTGCACCTAGTAACTGACTAGAGCGGGGACATCACACAATGGCCCACTCACATAGGCATTCCTCATTTCCTCAAGGAAGTTAACCCACCCATATGCTTGTTGCAATCCTATAGGTTCCATATCCTTAGGTATTGAACTCAATCCATGCTCAAAAGCCTCAAAAAATAAGTCAATACATGCAAGTATATCAGAGCTTCATTCTTCTACGATGTTGAAAATAGAAATAGAAAACCTATGAGTGAAATCATTAATTGATTCTTCCCCCAACCTTCCAATGTTTGCAAGTTATTTGAAAAAGTAAGGGTGACACTAGATGCAAAGTGCTCACTAAAGGCTAAGACAAGACCTTCCCAAGAAGAGAAATAATGCTTTGGATAACCATTCAATCATTTCCTTGCATTCCCACACAAAGACCTAACAAAGAACCTCATCCACATCAAATTTTCAAACTGTAAATCTTCCATAAAATCTGAAAACAACTAAACACATGTCCCCTTGTGAATGATCATATCCATCAAACCTAGGCATTTGGCTATAGACTTCTCTTGGTACAAGATTCAATTCATGGGTTTCCCAAGATAAATCTAACTATTTCTACATAGGTCTAATCTTTTGAATTTTGTGGATTCAAGCTAGGGTTATTTTGTGCCATATTCATCTCAAGCATGTCAATTTGGCTCTAAATGTATACAAGTTCTTTCAAGGATGCTTCTAGGCATTGGGAAGTGTTGTGACCTTTTCACACATTGCCCCATTGCAAATGGGGACCCCCTAATTTTTGCTTCGTTTGGGTCTTTTGGCTTGATTTTGGTTGGTTTTCCTGTTGTCTCTCTCTTGTTCTGTTTGTCTTTCCGGGGATGTGCCCATCTTTGAGCTTAAACTTGAAATTTTGGCTAAGTCTGGGAATTAGGGTTTTGAATCTTTTGGTCAGTTTGAAGTCAAATGGAGTGAATAAATTGAAATTTGAGCTCGACAATATAGTCAGCATGCTTCCAACAGGTCCCCAACAAAATTTCATCGAATTCTGACAACTTACTATTTTTAGTAAGTACCTAATTTGGGATATTTTTCTCAGCACTTTTGGAGTTCTGATCGTTACATTGCATCCAGAGCACGTCAAACTATTTGTCTGCAAACTTTGAGCTGAAACGGACAACTTTCTATTTTTAGCAAGTTCACCTTCAGGAGCTATTTTTAGGGTTTACATGCGAAGTTTTTCAGTGCATTTCTGAGGAATATTTATGGGTTTTCTGAGACCTACGCGATGATATAACATGCAAGATGAGATGATGACTTTCAGTACTCAGCCTTCGGAAGTTATTTTTAGGGTTTGCATGTTGGAATTTTCTTCGCATGTCTGAACATTCTTTGTGGGTTTTTCGAAAGCTTTGCAGTGGTGTAACATGCAAATCAAGATCAAGACCTTTTCAAGAGCCGTCTTCAGAGGCTATTTTTAGGGTTTGCATGCAGAGCTTTTCAGTGCATGTCAGGTTATTCTTTATGGGTTTTTCAAGAGCTACGCAGTGATGTGACATGCAAAGCAAGATGATCACTTTTCAAAGACTTACTATTTTTAGCAGGATTACTCTGGCAGCCCCCCCCAAGCACTTCAGTATCACAAACTGACCGACATGCAACAGAAACGGGGTCAAACGGAGGTCATTTGATCGACATGCAAGTCTGATTAGGGTTTCCAACTTTGGGACCTAAAATGAGGGGTCAAATGCCAGAATCTTCAAAAACCGGTGTATCCCACTACGATCAATATCTTTCGAGCTATCTACTAGTAAAATTTGAGGGCAATCGGAGCACTTACTATTTATAGTAAGTCACTTCTGAAACAAGCTATAAATAGTAAGTCAGCAGCAGGCGCCAGTGTGAACAGGCAGGTCATCCCATGAGGGTCACATCATTCAAATTTCAAGTCAAACGAAGTTGGGGAAGTCATGAAACTAAGCAGTTACTATAAATAGGAAAACACCTCCAGAAACATGCTATAAATAGCAAATCAGCACGAGACGGCAGTGTGAACAGATCAACTTGATCATGAAGATACTATGGCGCGAATTTTAGATCAATCCAAGCTTCAGAAGGGTGAAAATCAGAAGACTTACTAAATATAGTAAATCAGGGGCGAGCAAGCTAAAAAAATGTCTTAAGTCTGAAGAAGTTCCTGCTCACCCTATCAAATGCGCCCAAGATGAGAATGGCAGGAGGATGAAAAAGTTTCCAAAAAGAAATTCCTGCTCATACCCCAAAATGCGCCCTCAAGTTGGCAGAAGGATGAAAATTTTCTAAGTCTGAAGTTAAATCCTCCTCAGCATGCCAAATGCACCCTAGCAAGGAAGGAGGGTAAAATTTTACTAAGTGCTTGAAATTGGAAGTAGACATGTGAAAATGCACCCTTGCAAGCTTGAAGTGAGTTGAAATTATTCTAAGTGTTGTAAACTTGAAGGAAGCACCCCTAAATGCGCCCAAGAAGAAGAGGAGGCCTTGAAATTTTCTAAGGCATTGAAATTGGAAGCTCCAAGGTCCAAATGCGCCCAAGGTAAAGAGGGGAGACTTGAAAATATTCTAAGTGTTATAAATTGGAAGTAACACCTCCTAAATGCGCCCTTGCAAGTTGAGGAAGCAAGAAAATGTTTAAGTGTTGGAAAATGAAACTACAAGGAATCATATGCGCCTAAGGGATGAGGGAAAAGTTAGAAAAATTTCTAAGTGTCACAAATTGAAAGCTCAAGGTGCTAAATGCGCCCAACCTTTTGAAGAAGAAGTTTGAAATTTTTTCTAAGTGTGGAAGCTGAAAGTAGACCTAGCTAAATGCGCCTAACTTGCATGGAGATGCTTGGAGTTTTTCTAAGTGTTGCAAACTTGAAGTAGGGACCCCTAAATACGCCCTAGTGGATAGTTAGCCTTGAAAAATGTCTAGGGCAATGAAACTTCAAGCTCAGCCTAGTATATGTGCCCAAGTGAGAACGAGTGAAGAAATTTTTCTGAGTGTGGGAAATTGGAAGCTCCCACCCCCAAATGCGCCCTTGAGGGAGAATGGAAGATGAGATGCCTAGGAATTTTTCTAAGTGTGAAAAATGAAAGTTGAAGAGTCCAAATGCGCCTAAAGGAAAGAGGGTGACTCAAAAAATTTCTAAGGCATTCGAATTGAAGGTAGATACCCTCAAGTGCGCCCAGCTTAAGAAGGAAGATGGAAAAAGTTTCTAAGTAGTGACAATTGAAGTTGGACCCCTTGAATGCACCCTAGTAAAGAGTTTGACTTAGAAATTTGGCTAAATGAAAGTCCAAGGTGGTATATGCGCCCAAAGCATGAAGGTGAGTGATTGAAAATATTTCTAAGTGTTGAAAAGTGACAACTCAGACCCCTATATGCACCCTTGAAGAAAGAGATGCTTCGAGATTTTGCTAAGTGCTTGAAATTAGAAGTTCACCTTGTGAAATGCGCCCAACTTGAACAAGTGATTAAAAATATTCTAAGTTTCACAAAATGGAAGTAGAGGTCCTTAAATGCGCCTTGGCAACTTGAAGCAATGGAAACTTTTCTAAGTGTTGAAAATTGAAAGTGTAAGGGAAAAAATGCGCTTAAATCAAGAGGAGAAATTGAAAAGTTTCTAAGGCATAGCAAAATGAAAGTTAGACCCCTCAAGTGCACCCAAAGTGAAGAGAGATGCTTTGAAAATTTTCTAAGTAATGTGTTGTACCCCAAAATTAAATTTTTTGTTACAATTAACATTTTGAAGAAATGAGTAAGAGTCTTGTTAAATCAGTCAAAAAGGTCAAAATTTGGGTGTGCATGTCTTGCATGAGGGGTTAAAATGCAAAATTTTCAAAATCTGACAATCTGGGTCTGCTCAAAGCAACTTGATCTACAAAACCTGGATCTTAGTTTTTCATCCCTACTTTTTAGGAAAACTGCTATTTTTAGAAATTTTCTAAAAATAGTAACTTTTTCTGAGTTTTTGGGGTTTCTTTTGAAATGGATACTGGCAAAATTTTCTAAAAATAGAAAGTTGGTCCGTTAGAGTTCAAACTGATTTTGATTGGCTCAAAATACTTCCATATCAAGCTGGTGCACTTAGAATCTCAAAATAATCAGTTTTTCCCTACTAGGTCTATTCTGCATTTTCAGAAGCATAACAGGAGCTCTGAGGTAATTAAGCTGCCAGGCGTCAGATTCAACACTCAAGGCATTCGACAGAAGGCGAGTTGGTGAGCAAGCACGAAGAAAGTGAAAAAATATGAAAATTCTCTAACACTGGTTGACTTGGGCGCTCCGGGAGAGAATAGGCACCCATCTTTTTAGGGCACTAAAAGTTGAAATTAGGGTTTACGCTTCCAATCAAAGTTGCTCAGCTCTCTACCAGCTCTATAACGAATCCAATGGTGTAGTCAGCAGATTATCCAGTCATCCAGGATTTAAGGCTGAACAGGGAGGATTCACACAGAAGTCAAAATGGAAAACATGAAGACCATCAAAATTTGACTAAGTATGAGAACTTTGGGCGCCCCTGGTGAAGAAGGGCGCCCACCTTTTTGGAGCACCTAACTCAGCAGTTAGGGTTTGTGAATGTGCTCGATCTCTTCCGTATTCAGCCAGCTTCGCCATGCCTGTCTCCTTTAGATCATCCGACTGCCCAATCTCCAATAGATTCAGAGCAAAGTGGAATATACAAAATGAAGGTTTCAAACTCTGAAGGATGTAAATCAAAAATGGCTAAGTCCGAAGGTTTTTGGCGCCCCAGGAGAGAATAGGCGCCCAAGATTTCAAGGGGCAAAACAGATGAATTTGCATATGTGGCTCTAACATGATTTCTTCACAATTTATCAGGCTCTCCAACAAGATATCCAACACGTAAATCAGAGGTTGCAGTCGCCAGATACGAGAGGTTGAACATAGGGTGAAACAAGAGTGAAGTTTCAGAATTCAGAAGCAAACAAGAAAAAATGAAAAATATTCTAACTCTCGTGAGTTTGGGCGCCCCCAGCCAAGAAGGGCGCCCAAGCTTTTGAAGGCTTAAAACTCACTGTTTGATGAAGCTCCTCCCAGGAGACCCCTCTTAATATCCCCTCAGCTTCGCAACGAGCATAACCATCAGTCAATCCGATGCCCGGACAACCAAATTCGACAAGATCATCTGTGGAAGAAGAGTTAATGAAGAAATTGAAGATCATAAAAATGGCTGACTCTGGACAAAATGGGTGCCCCTGGAGAAGAAAGGCTCCCATGAATTCGAAGGTCGAAATGAAGTTTTTAGTCAGAGGCGCCCAGAAAATCTTCTCAGGGGTCTCCCGATGAATCAGCGCTCATCAGAGATTCACAGAGAATAGGGGCAAAATCGAAAGTTGAAAATATCAAAAAATGACTAACAACTGCTTGAAGCCCCTAGCCAAGAAGAGCCCAACTTCTCATGCCTTAGAGAAATTTGCAAAATTTTCAAGAAATTTCAAAATTGCAAGGAGATGAGGGCGTCCAAGTTCAATGATCAGAGATTTTTAGGGTTTTGAAAATAAAAGCAAAAGAAAGCAAACCTAATTCAAACCCTAAGTCTATTTAACACCTCTCTTCAATGTAATTTTCATTATTTTTGCAAGTAGCATTCAAAGGAGAAAGTTGGAGCAGCAAGTTTGAAGAAATTTTTCAAGATTGAAGAGCTCAGTTTGCTGGTTATTCATCAAATTTTTCAGATCAGCAACATAAACCCTTGCTTTTTCATGCTTTTTCATCCAGAAGATCAAATTTTTCAAGGAGAAGGCCAAGAGTTTCAAATTTTCAGCCATCTAGGTCTTTTCACCTCATTCTTTTGAAGAAATTTTCAAAAACTTCATCAAGTTGCAGCAAGCTGCTTTTTATTTGCATGTCAGTAAAATCCTCAGTGCATTCAGTTTTCAATCATCTGGGTCCTCTCAAATCAGTCTTCTGAAGAAAACCCATATCACAGCTTTTTTTAAGAAAGTTCCAAATTCTAGGGTTGGCTACTTTTTTGATCAGTCATCAGGGTTTAGTGAATCTAATCAACTGGGTCCATTTCTAATCATATTCTGAACAAAACCCAAGTGCCAGCTTTTTTTTGTGAAAAATTTAAAAAATTAGGGTTTGCTGCATTTTCAGTATAAATTCAAAATTTCCAAAAACCGACGATTTGGGTTGTCTTGCAACCAAATTCTGAGCAAAACCCATATCTCAGAAAAATTTCAAAAATTTGTCCGTTGAACAAATAAAAATCAACATTCTAAAAATAGTAAGTTGCTCAAAACTTGTCTGAACCTAGGCGAGTTTACAGTCATTCTTCAAGGTTTCCGAAATGGAGTACACTACCAATGTTTTCAAGACTGAATCAGCTCTCTATCATGATTACATCAAAACAGCTGAGACGGATTTGCATCACATTATGTAGAAACCCCTGTTTCCCCCTGATTCTGATTCTAACTTTTTTTGTTTGTTTTCTAAAGTTTTCGGTTTTTTTGTGATTTTTTGGGCAATAAGAGATAATGCGATTTTGCAAAGAATTGATAATAAATTCAATATAAATCATACAACTTTGTAAACTATGAAATTTATTGAGAATATAGATGCCAGACTATTTATTATTCTTCTGAGATGATTACAACGAAGATCCAATTACATGCAAGTAAAAAGGAAACAATTTTTCATGAGAAAACCTGGTGTTTGCAGCAATGGATGATCTTCCAGAAGATGTACGGCTGAATGGAAATAATCACTTCCTCCCTCTGTGAATGCCTGCAGATGATGCCAGAAAGGTAGGCGCCTCCAGAGATGAAACCAGATGATAGAAAGGGAAGGCGATTTGCATAAGATAAAAGGTACGGCCTCTAGAAGGGTACGGATCTGTTGTAGCAGGTACGGCTGTAGCAGCAGCAGCATTAAATGAAAGTACGGCCCTCTGTAGATTCTCTGACTTCAATAAAAATGGACGCCTTGAGGAAGAAACCTCCTCCGGATGAATTTAATAACCAAAACCCTGAATGTTTAAACAACTGTGAAGCTCTGTAATTTCTTCTGAGTGAAGAAATCCCTCTGCTGGCAATAAATCGGATGATATCTCACACCCTCTGAACTGCTTTCACTGGAGATGGCTCGTTCCCCAATGCTCTGAGATTGAAACCCTAGGCTTCCGTTCTCTGACGAAGACTTGATCAATTTTCAATTCACAAAGGACATAATGGCTCGATTTCCAATGCAAATTCCTTATACACACTGAAAAGTGTGATTTCCTTAATAATAGGGAATCATTAAAAAGTTCGAACTTTTTATTTTAATGTTTCAATAGTCTCCAGCCAAATTTTTAATCATAAAATATAATTGCCAATTGGCCCCTTCCATGATGGGCGACCCCTTCATCAGTTCACTTAAGTTATAATATATTAAATATTATAACTTTATAACATATGCTCCAAAGTAATTAATATTTAATTAATTCAATTAAATATTAATATCTCTCTCATTATTTATCCGATGCACAAACCGTCTGAAGCTGACGACTGAAGAAGTGATTCTGAACGTGATCCATCCATACTGCTAAAAATAGCAGGGGTCCCACGCTAAGTGCTGAATACTGCTAAAAATAGCAACTCAGGCTAGAAGTGTCCGAACGAGCCCGAACGAAAGCCAACTGACCAACTCCTGACAATCTGACGCTGAGCCAAGCTCCATCAAGACCCTCTATCCAATCTATCAGCCTACGAGGGTCGCATAATAGGCTAATCCTGTGCTCGGAGAGATGTCAACTAGAAGAGGGAGACTTTTCTGAATACCGCAGCAACGTCTATTCCTATATCGGTTCAGAGTCTCGAGTTCGTAATCGCTTGCATCAAGCATTACAACCCGGCTACAAGGGAGATTCAGTCAGTTGATGGCAGATTGATTTGCAGTTTGAAGCCTGATATGATCGAGAAGTGTTTTTCCATTCCCCCTTGGCCTGACAGTGTCACTATCTCAAAGGGTGAATGTGAGAGGATATGGGAGATGCATAAGGAAAAATACAACAAGAAGATTGTACTGAAGTGAATGAAAGAAAAACATAAGACTCTGCCAAGTCACACTTCCATTATGTCAGCAAAGTTTGAAAAGGCAGCCAATGAGGTTGAAGATTTCTTGAGATATATTGCAGATGGTGAAGATATTTTAGAAAAGCAGTGTTTTACTATTGATGGCATAGATGCACTGAACCGAGACACAATCTCTAACTTTCTAGCGGATGTGATCAAGCTTTAAAGCAGCTTTCTTCTAGAAGCTTTCTTCCCGCTTTCTTTCTATTCTTGGAATTTCTTATCCATTCTTTGAGAAGAGAAAGAAGATAAATGTAATAGTTGGCGTTTCCCGCTTTCTCTGCTTTCTTAGGGATTAGATGTTATCTTCTTTCTACATTTAGAAATAAAGCTTGCTTGCTGAACAAGCCGTAAATTGTGAAAGCAAGGAGATTTTAGGGTTCCCTACTCCTCTGCTTGCCTATAAATAAGAGCCTTTGCTCATTAGTTTTCTTTAACGGTTATTGTGATAGCAAATTGCTGAGTCTCTTTTAGCCAGCAAGTTATTATTCAGTGTTAGTTCAAACCATGCTAGTGATAACAA
>VDFB02117143.1:0-36466 GCA_007258455.2 Sequoia sempervirens | reverse complement strand
TAATCCCATAAATTTTGTGATGGCCTCATCATTCTGAAAGGTGTCCAGGACTAGTGTGCCTTGTTGGTCCCAATCAATTAGTTGTGAGTAGACTAAGGAAATTCCATCATCAACATTAGTGAATTGTGGAGAGGTTGCAAAAAGCATGCAAACAGATTCAGAGACATTGAAAATTAAATTGTCATCATCTAATTCCACGTGGGACTCTATCCAATATTCCCCTTCACTTGTTTCATATTCTTTATCAAAGTAAGGGACGAAGGAATCAGAGTCATGAATGTCAGTGTCATGTGGTAATTCAAATGGATTTGACTGATGATTATTGGGCTCAAATGGTGGGGCTGGTATGTCATAAGGAAGGTAAATGGGATTATGACTATTTAATGCTTGATCGATTTTAATTGTTTGCCAAAATCTTTGTTTAGAGGTAAGCTCCCCAGTTTCAAGGAACAAATCATCAAGGAAATAGTCACTTAGGGATCTTTGGGAGCCAAATTCCCACTCTTGGGAGTCAGTTTTGGTAAGGGATTCCTTGATGGTCTCGGCACTGTTTGAAGCATTCACGTGCTCACTCGAAATTCCATTGGTATGTCGATCATCACTGTCAAGAAATCCATACCCTAATCCAAGAAGTTTTGGTCTTTTAGATGACATAAGAGGTTCTTGTATCCTTTTTTTATTCTTACCAAGGCCACTAGTACTGTCATAACCTTTTTCCTTCATGATTTCGTAACCTTTACCATATATATGGGATGGTAATGGGGCTAAGTCTTCAATTTCTGTGTAAAGCCATCTTGATATGTCAATGATGTCTTCGTTATTCATATCTCCCCATCTTATGAACACTATTTTTGGTGGAACGTTGAAAATTTCTTTGGGTTCCATTATGAAACATGGCCGACCATAGACCTTCAGAGACTTGGGTATTGTTGTGATGCTATATGTCATATGCAGTTTGAATTCTCCACAACCTAGGTCCTAGATCTTGACATTGGTCTCAACCTTAGGAAGTGAGGAAGATGGAGGCATGGCAGAAGATGTGGGTAGAGTAGATGTGGACAATGATGTGAGTGTGAATGGGTCAATGTATTTAGAAGAACAAGAGCTAGGAGCTTCTTGGTTGATGGGCACTCAATTTTTGGAAATACCCCTTAGGTTGTTACAATATTGAAAAGGGTCGGGGTCTAAATATATGGTGATTTCTATGCCATCAAAGGGGAATTTCAAGCATTGGTGATATGTGCAGGGAATGAATCTGTGGGTGATCGAGCAAGATGTTGTAAGGTAATTCTAGATCTAGGACTTGGAAAGTTGTGTCCACAATGACTGGCCCTACTCTGATAGGCAGAGAAATAACGCCTCAAGAAGAACATTCTTCACCATCATATGCTTTTATAACTATACTCTTTGTAAGGTCTATGCATGCATCAGAAAATCCTATAGCCTTAACCAATTTTAAGGAGCATATATTCAATCTTACTCCACCATCTACTAAAACTCTTCTGACCTTGTCCTTATGGATGAAAGTTTCGATGTGTAATGCATTTTTATGGTTGGTCTTGGGTGATGAATAATCCTGATCTGAAAAGGTGACATGGTGAGGTGTAGTGAGGTATCTCACCATGGTCTCAAATTGGTTGACATCAATATCCTTAGGGAAAGATGACTCGTGCAAGGTTTTATACAGTATAGCCTTATGTGTGGGAGAAATGTGAAGCAACTCAAGTATGGAAATTTGTGTCGAGGTTTTGCCTAATTGATCGATAAGGTTAAACTGACTCTTAGGTTGCCACTGCCTTGTGGATGAGCCTAGTTGTGATTTCTTAGGAGATGGACCAGGTATGGTGATTTTTGGTTGTGTAGTAGGAGGAGGACCGGCTATGGTGATCTTGCCACTTCAGTAGTGGCATTGCATTGAGGTGCTCTTTTGACTGTGATGGTATTGATGCATTGATCATTAGTTCGGACCTAATGTGGAAGCGTTATTAGAACCATGTTCTTGTAGTGGGTTCTTATGAATGGTATGGTCTGCATTTGATGGAAATTATGGCCCACCCAATTTGATTATTCGACTTTCAATAAGGTCTTGCACAATATTTTTGAGTTGTCGGCAAGATGATGTCTTATGTCCTTTAGCTCAGTGGTAATCAAAAAAAGCATTATCATCCCACCATGATGGTTTAAATTTCCCTGGGTGATACGGCTTCAGTTCTTCAAGTGTGATGAGACCATTTTGGAGGAGCTTCTTAAGGACATCCTCAATTGGTTCTCCCAAAGTAAAGTATGTTCATCTTTTTGGGAATTGTCTTGTTTGACGGTATTGTCCTTGAATTTGACTATTTTGACCATTTTGGTTGTTTGGTGTGGCATTGGTGGGGGGTGTCAGTATTGTCGGTGGTTTGTTTTGTGGTTGAACCCCTTTTAGAGCCAATACAGGACCCATAGTGTTTACAGCCTTGGAATCGACAACACCGTCATTGGTAAAATGTTTATTTTTGACCTAGTACTTATTTTTGTCAGAGGGAGGATTTGTGTTTGTGTTTTTAGGACCATATTTTAGCTCTCCTTTTGCAATAAGAGCTTTCTCAACCTGGGCACCCCTTTTGACTAGGTCTATAAAAGTTGTGCAACAATGAACTTGCAATCCATATTTTAAGGGGCCTAGGAGTGTTTGAACGAACATGTCAACCTTTTCTCTTTCGGGTATGTCAACGTGGCAACAACTAGCTAGACTTCTCCATTTTGGAAGATTGGGATAAAATTTTCACCAACATCCTCTTGCATGACAGTACATAAGGTAGTAATAGAGGTGTCCATGTCAATGTTATATGAGTAATTTCTTATGAATTTGTGTTTAAGTTCATCCCATGTTTTGATATCCTTTTGAGTGGAGAACCATTCAAGGACAAGACCTGCAAGACTTTTAGAAAAGAGTCACATCAACTATGTTTGTTCATAGGCGATGTCCATACAATTGGTCACAAATTCTCAGACATGTTCCATAGGATTTTTCTTTCCTCTGTATTTGGTAAAATTTTGTGACAAATATCTCGAAGGAAATGGCAACATGTATAAGTTTGTGTCAAAGGGATATACAGATAAGTCATATGACACTTTTGATTATTTGTTAGATATTTGCATGATTTCTATGGTATTTTCTAGACCCATTAGCTTAGCTTGCAAGGAATCGATTATAGGGTTATTTGTGGCACCATACATTGGAGTGATTGGTACACCATGGGTCCCCATTTGTTGTGAGTAGATTTTGGTGTTTTGTTGAGGGATGTGTTGTTGTGAAATGTACGATGTGTTTTGGTTTGCGTGTTGTTGGTACTGAAAGTTTGGATTGGGGACATGTTGGTGGGTGTGAATATGGGATGAATATGTTGGAATGTGTCCTCCAGTTATTTGAGTCAAAATTTTGGGAATATAGTGAGCATGAATATTTTGGTGTCTAAATGATGCCATATGTTGTGTGTTCGGATTTCCTTGTCCAAATTGTTGAAATTGTCCAAGTGGAATATTCATGTTTTGTCCTTGGGAGGGATTGGTATTAAATTGTGTTGACTTGTTAACATTTGGTTGTGGTCCTTGAACAAAGACACATTTTTTACTTCTTCCTAGGGGATTAAATGAGGTACCAATTAGGGGATTTGATGAGGATGCACCCATGGTGCTAGATGTAGCTATAAATAGAGGATTTGAATGGCTTGATGATGCACCCATGGCACTAACCAAAGTGGTAAATAGAGGATTTGAATAACTTTCCCACATTGTTGAGGACCCAAAGGTGGATCCAACTGATTGTGATGATATTATGGACATTGTTGGTACTAATTGAGAGATGGGTTATGTTCCTCCAACGAATGTTGTGTTGGTCATATTGGGATTGTTCTGATTATTGGAGGTAGCACTAATGGTGCTTGTGATAATATAAGTAGCACCAAAAAAAGTATTGCTTATGTTGTTTTGAGGTTGACAATTAATGGACATGTTGTTTGTATTGTTAACATTATGGTCAGGTGATGTTGGTATCATTCATGTCAAATCCATGTGGTAACTTAACCCCTTGGTCCAAAAGCATGGCTAGATACCTTTGAGGGTCATGTAGGACTAAGTCTTCCATTAAATTGGCTACGTCAAGATTTTACGCTGCAACTTCTAAGTCTTTTGCCTATATGCTTCCATGTCAGTCTCTTTGTATGAATGGTTCAAAAAGGTTTTGTGATAAAGATGGCACATTCATGGAAGATTGTATGTTCATGTTGTTAAATGGGTCAAAAAAAGTATAGTTTTGGTTTGGGTCCCAAGTGTTATTGTTGATATTGGAATCTTGTCCAAAGTTTTCCATTTGTCTTTTCTTTCTTTGAAGCCTAGTTTCCACCATAAAAGGGAATTGCTCAAATGAGGAAGATGAGAATGACAACTAAATGCAAGGATGACACTAGCCTATGTTTCTGGATTTTTGATAATGGATGATAATGCAAGACTATGTTTTTGGATTTTTGATAATAAGGGATGACAATGTGACAATGTTGTCTAAAGGAAATGATTAATGCAAAATGAAGACTAGGATGACAAGTTATGACACTATTTTTATTTTATTTTTTAGAATAAATGATGACAATGCAAGGTGATGATGATGTTTTCCTAAGGAAATGATTAATGCAAGATGACAAGGTTCTCAAGGCCAAAGTGCCAAATGAGGACTAGGATGATAATGTTGACTAAGGAGATGATTAATACAAAGTCTAGGTGCAAAATGAGGACTAGGATGGACAATATTAATGCAAAGTCTAAGTGCAGAATGAGGACTAGGATGGACAATATTAATGCAAAGTATAAGTTCAAAATGAGGACTAGGGTAGACAATATTAATGCAAAGTCTAAGTTCAAAATGAGGACTAGGGTGAATGAAATTTGGAGAAAGGTTTGCCTAACCACTCTAAGCTTGACCTATGTCTCAATTTTGGTTATCAAAGTACTTGCCAAGGGGATTAAGTGACAAGGTCGAAATGACTGGTGAGCTTTCCTAACTAGACTGTTGAGTTGGAAGTTCTCACAAAAGGGACAATGACTGAAAAGAGTAATGGTGACTAAGTACCAAGATAACCTACTTTTGAAAACAATGATTTTGCAAATAATGGTGAGGTAGCCTAATCCAAAGTCCGCAAAGATGAAACCTAAGGAAAAATTTATGCTTGAAATGATGATTATGAATCCTAGGGAATACAACTAAAATTTAGAGAATTAAACCTATGGTCAAAATGCAAGCTAGTGGATTTAAATGATGAAGAGTTTGAGAAATTTCAGTTTTGGTTTATGATAGAGACTTTTGAAAAAATATGTTTGACAGTAGGCTAAAAATGTTTGGACTTGAAGTTTTGGTAAAAAAAATTTGATTTGTTTGAAGTTGATTGTTTGTTTCTAGATGTGTGAATCTTGTTTGCTTTGATTTAGTATCCAGAAAACACTTGGAAAGCACGATATTTGTGTGTAGACAAACACAAATAAGACAAGCACAATCCTATGGTTAGGCCATGACAATATGTGCTAGATTCCACGTGGGTTTCCCCAATCGCATATCCTTAGCATGTGAATCCAAAAGCTTGGTTGCATGGGCTCCCCCTTATAGTGCACTCTCTTCTCAGGTCAACCAAGCTTCCAACCCCCATGAAACTCCCATGGTAGATTGATCACCTCTACTAAAGACTGTGAAGATGTGGATGCCTTCACAACGACCATTGTTGTGCTAGTAGATAGAAGGTTTTTGGCAACTACACAAAGGTGTTCAATTCGGGACCTCCGTTCGAGTGGCCATACATGGGGCACAAGATTAATCTTCGTTTAGGAGGCACTCCAGCTTGAGAGGTTACAAGTACTACTTGGTCCATATGACACATCCACACTCGTAATCTTAGGCTTTCCCTTAGGATTCACATTTATATACAAGTTGGGGGTAGCTTGGCTTTAGCTCTGTTGTCAGTTTGAGTTGCCTTGGCATGAGTACTTTTTCCCACCAAGGCAGGCCCAATTTCTAGAGGCAATAACCATTTCTCTTACACTCAAGATCGCATAAATGAGCAAGGGGGGAGGATACTTTGATTATTGCATCAAGGTTACACAGAAACAAGGTGGGTTTGGTTTTTTGATCACCTAGTTTGCACAGGGTGAGAGCATAGTCACCTACCTACCTTCAAACACAATCAGACATAATAGAAGACATGTTCATTTTAGTGCACCAAATTAAGTTTTTTCTATTCTAAAAAATCACAAGCACGATGTTTAGAAGTGATAGTCTTGGACAAACGAATCTGCAAAACCAAAGTTAGTAGTTTGAGCAAATTGTCTTGAACCTACAAGACTTAAATGCCACATGCTGCCAACAAGAATTAGTAACCAAAAATCTCTAATCTAAAACATACAATCTGTTGAAATCCTAAACTAAATTAAAAATTAGAAATCAAAACTAAATTAAAAATTAAAAAAAAATCTAAATTAAATTATAGCCTATAAATCTAGCTAAATTAAAAAGTTAAAAATCTAAATCAAATTAGAAATTAGAAATCTAGGTCTAACTTAAAAAGATAAAAACTAAACTAAATTTAGAACCTTAAATTAGAAACTAAATTAGAACCTAAGGAAACTTAAAATCTAAACTAAATTAGCAACTAAAAATATAAACTAAATTAATACTAAAACTAAAATGAAAATAAAAAACTAAACTAATGCTAAAACTAATCTAAATTAAATTAGTAATAATCTAAATTTAAAATTAAATCTAAAAGGTTAAATCTAAATTAAGGTTAACTCTAATTAAAAATATAATTTAAATCTAGTTTAAAATCTAAGTTAAAATATAAATTAAATCTAATTAAAATCTAAGAAAGTTAAATCTAAAAAGTTTAAATCTAAATTAATACTAAAACTAAAAGAAAAAATCAAAAAAATAAATTAATGCTAAAACTAACATGAAAATCAAAAACTAAACTAATGCTAAAACTAATCTAAATTAAATTAGTAATAATCTAAATTTAAAATTAAATCTAAAAGGTTAAATATAAATTAAGGTTAACTCTAATTAAAAATACAATTTAAATCTAGTTTAAAATCTAAATTAAATCTAATTAAAATCTAAAAAGTTTAAATCTAAATTAATACTAAAACTAAAAGCAAAAATAAAAAAACTAAATTAATGCTAAAACTAACATGAAAATCAAAAACTAAACTAATGCTAAAACTAATCTAAATTAAATTAGTAATAATCTAAATTTAAAATTAAATGTAAAAGGTTAAATCTAAATTAAGGTTAACTCTAATTAAAAATATAATTTAAATCTAGTTTAAAATCTAATCTAAAATCTAAATTAAATCTAATTAAAATCTAAAAAATGTTAAATCTAAAAAGTTTAAATCTAAATTAATACTAAAACTAAAAGCAAAAATCAAAAAACTAAATTAATGTTAAAACTAACATGAAGATCAAAAACTAAAATAATGTTAAAACTAATCTAAATTAAATTAGTAATAATCTAATAATCAAGTTCACTAATGTATGAATGTGAATTTTAAAAACCCAAAGAAACTATAGAGCACAATGAAATGTATGAATGGGAATTTTAAAAACCCAAAGAAACTATAGAGCACAATGAAAGCAAACTAATAAAACAATTATACCTGATAATGCGCAAAGCTTTCATGATTCACCTCCATAGCACCTTCTAACTTGCTGCAATGTAATTGTTGCCCTCAGATCGAGTGTGTGAGCAATTTGACTATGAAAATGTCCTAAACAAGCTTTGAAGGATTTCAAAATGACCAAATGATCAATATGCATATGCCTATGAGATGCTAATGTGACTATGTCTAAGACTCAATAAATAATGGAAATATGTCGAATGCAAATATCAGGAATTGTGCGTAATAAGTTGTAAGTCCAAAATAATGAGCAAAATTGATATTTTATAGAAAATGTAATTTTGGACGGACAACCAAGATTAAAAGCTGATGAAAGCCTAAAATCAGAGGTCAAGATTGCATGTGATAACCCATAATTAGGGTTAGGGAAAAATTATTAAATGAGTGGCGAAGATGCATTTTAAGAAAATCACATCGACGGTTGAGAATAAATGTGACAAGAGGATTAAAATTAGCCAAAAAGATAAAGATTTCGAAAATCATGAAGATAAGAATATAAGATTCGAAAAATCAAGAAGATAAAGACTAGACAGAAAATAAGATTTAGAAATTCAAGAATTTGATCAATTACTTGATTTATGGAAGAATATTACCATTTCTAAATTAAAATTAATTCAAAAATGTGTATTTTGTGTGGCAGTAAATAATCTTTTTAGATTATTTACCAAAAGTAAGTGACAGTTAATAATGTGAGGTCATTTTAAATAATTTATTTATTTAAAATGAGGGAAATGTTAAATTAGGCAATTAAATAACTAAACATAATTATTTAATTTAGAGAATATGACCAATAATTAAATAAATTAATAAATCCATTTAATTATGATAATTAGTGACACATTAAATAAATAAATAAGATTCATTTATTTAATAATCAGGAAAACATAATGAATAAAGATAATTAAATAAATTAAGAAATTTATTTTAACATCAAGGAGGGGTAAAAACTTTATTCAAACAAGAAAACGTTACAAAGCAAGGGCATTAAATGGCCCTATCAAGTTCAACCAAGTGATCCAATTGAAGAGACAGATTTGGGGGTAGTTGACCCCAATCCACCAAATTCCAATCATGAGTATGATCAGAAGCCCATTTAGCCAAGCAATTAGCAACACCATTCCATTCTCGAGGAATATGATTGAAAGTAATATAGTCGAGAGAAGCACAAAGAGTGAGAATTTGTTCAACAATCAAAGCCAGTTGCCAACTCACATCATCTAAATACTACATTTTCAATAGGTTCACCACAACCTGAGAGTCATACTCACATATAATCCTTCGCCATCCCAAATGACTGCCCCACTCCACAGCCAATAAAATGGCATAAGCCTCCATAAGATTATTAGTATGAAGACCCTTATACATAGAGAAGATAAACTAAACATCCCTAAAGCTATCCCAACCAATACCCCCAATGCCAGCATGACCCGGATTTCCACAAGAAGAGCCATTCGAGTTGATTTTTAGGACTCCATGAGGAGGAGGGGTCCATCTTCCCTCCCTATTCACCTTTGGGGTAGGATGTCTACATCTATTGTGCATGAGCTGCTATTGCAGAGGTGGAAGATGAAGATGATTACAACAACTAACATCACGAGGATCCACCAACACAGTCATATCACACTTAGCCGCAATAGTTTCCCCTAAAGAGTGTAGAATTTTCTACCACAGGTTCCAGATAATGAAGGAAGGCCCAAGAGCCCAAGTGGCTTGAAGAAAGGAGGTAGAGACAAGAGCCTTTCCCCACCGTTCCCCAAACTCCACTAATGAGGAAGCATGCCAGCAGGCCGTATTCCACACCCCCCACCAGAAATGCCAAATCTCTCTACAATAGGAACATTGGAAGAAGAGATGGGAGACACTCTCTTCACAACCATGATAGAAAAATACACATAGAGGGGCCATGGAAACCACGCTTAGATAAATTATTCCAAGTAAGAAACTAGTTTTGAGCCACTAACCACATAAAGAAGTTGCACTTGGGCCATGATAGCTTGTGCCAAACTTGCTTCCACCAAGGGACCTCAATGTCCCCAAACAACTGCCTACCTAACTGCTTATAACTAGCCGCCATAGAGTACTTTCTAGACAACTCTGAACCATCCCAAGCCAAGACATTAGGTCCCCTCAAATAATTACAAGCACTGGAAGCCAGAAGTAGGGAAAGCTCATGCCTATCCCCCTAAGATCCTCTAGATGGCCACTCAAAAGGATGCTTCCAGCGAGAACTTATAGCCAATCCACCATGCTACTCCACCTTATAATGCTCCACAATATCCCAGCCGACTGCAATAAAAACATCACAAAGGGGCTGGAGGTGAGGAAAAGAAGAGAGAATGGGAGGGTGACCATCCCATGAATAAGACCAAAATAAAGCCTCTGACCCTGAATGACAGATCCAAAAAAGCACACACTTAATCATTTGTGCCCCCACTTTCAAAGTATTCCAAATCATAGAACCACTCCCTTCCAGAGGATAGCAAGGAACCTCAAAAGAAGCAACACCCTGAAGATATTTATGGTTGAGAATACGAGCCCATAATTGATGCTGATTGGTACACCATCGCCAATAAAGCTTGGTAGCAAGAGCTTTCCCATTCAAAATAGCATAGCATAAACCAAGACCACCCTCTTGCTTTGGTCTACACACAAAATCCCACTTAACAAGGATCCACTTTGAAGACAAAAAATTACCACTCCAAAGAAATTAATGAGAAAGAGCATCAAATTCCTTAAGGAAATACATAGGATCTGCTTGAAGAAAGCACCTATAGATGGGAAGGGCCTGGATAACAAACTTAAGAAGAGTCACTCTAGAAGTAGTAGACAACCAACTATGGGTCCAATTAGTAACCTTCCACCTAACCTTATCAACCAATAGCTTCCAAGAGGATCTAGGCTGACAACCAATAACAAGAGGAATACCCAAGTAGACAAAGGGAAGAGACCCAATTTGAAACTGCAAAATAGCTTCAATCCTCCACTGGATTATATGAGGAGTATTAAAAAAGAATATAGAGGACTTTTGCTCATTGACTCTTTGGCTTGAAGCCACAGGGTAGATTTCTATAGCTGCCCTGAAGGATTCAACCTCCTTAATACGAGCCAGACACATAAGAGAGGTGTCATCCACAAATTGGAGATGAGAAAGCATGGGCAAGCCCATCCCCCACTGCCACCCATGAATCAATCCATGTGAAACTTGAGACTTAAGAAGATGACCTAGCCCCTCTGCCATAATAATAAACAAATAAGGAGAGAGCGGATCTCCCTAACAAAGGCCCCTATAGCCCCAAATAGCTCTGAAGGTTCCCCGTTCACAATAACTGAAAAGGAGGAAGAGGTCACACAACTCAAAATCCAGCTCACCCAATTGGAGGAAAAGCCAAAGGCCAATAGAATCTTCTAAAGAAAACTCCATTAAACTCTATCATAAGCTTTGGCCATATCCAAATTGATAAACATAGACCTATCCTAAGAGGTTTCCATGGAATGAATAACTTTAGACGCAACCACCACCCCATCCAAAATTTGAAGACCTGCCACAAAGCCACCTTGCTCCTCAAAAATGATCACAAGAAAACAAGATTTAAGCCTCTTAGCAATCAACTTTATAATAATCTTGTACACCACATTACAGAGTGCAATAGGTCTAAAGAGATCAAGCCTATCAACACCTTCCTTCTTAGGAATGAGAACCAAAAAAGTAGCATTTAGGGCACAAAGAATCTGCTTACAATGAAGAGACTCATGAACCACCTCCAATAAATCAAACTTCACAATATCCAAAAACTCTTGGAAAAAATCAACTAGGAAACCATGAGGCCAAGAGCTTTCCCCTTATTCATCCCAAACACCACCTCCTCCACTTCTGACAAAGTCACCTGGAAAATAAGAGAAGCATTCAACTCATGAGAAATTAAGGAGGGAATACAATCAAGGACCATATTCTCATCCACCTCAGCAGGAAGTGAATCCTCAGTGAACAGATCAGAGTAGAACTAATGAGCCTCTCTAGACAAAGCCTGATGCAAAGAGATCGAAAGACCCTCTAAGTTAACAAGAGAAGAAATAAAACACTTATTATAATGAGCTTGTACTGAATGATGGAAAAATGCAGTATTCCTGTCACCCTCTTGAAGCCAATCAATCATAGCCTTTTATTTCCAGAAAATATCCTCACAAAACTCCCACTCCTCCACCAACTTCAGAGCTTGGCCCTCAACATGCCCAAGAGCCTCTAAGAAACCCAAATCCCAAATCTGGCGAGTAATAATAGCAAGGAAATCCTACACTTCTCTTTTTCTGGCCTGAAAATTACCAAAACATGACCTATTCTATCACTTAAGATGATACTTGACATATTGCATCTTCTTAACCAGAGAATACATAGCTATACCATACGCAGAGGCACCATCCCGCCACCATTGAGTAACAAGATCACCCAAAGATGGATCACGCAACCACATAAGCTGAAATTTGAAAGGAGAATTCTTTAGATTTGGGAAAGCTGAAGTTGAAAGCTTAATTGGCCAATGATCAGAGCCACACTAGTCAAGAATCTTAGAGCAAATGACCAAGCTACCTCTAACCCAAGAGCAAGAGACAAGGAAACAATCTAGCCACTGGTAAATCACTTTAGGCCCACTCCGTCTATTATTCCAAGTGAATATTTTGTTAGAGGGTTTAACATCCACTAGAGCAAGAGAGTCCACATTAATCCAAAATAGATCTGAAGCAGGGACAAGGCTAGGCAACCCTCCCCTTTTCTCCTCCAAGCTCAAAACTGCATTGAAATCACTAGCTATGATCCAAGGAAAAAAGGGTGCACAAGACCTCACATACTTGATATGAGCCCAAAGTTGAATTTTACCATGAATGTCAATCGAAGCATAAACATTACTAACAAAAATAGTCTCACCAGATTCCAAAATTGAAGCCACCACCGAAATAGCAGACTAGCTTGAAATCCACCAATGAGGAACAACCTTATGAGGATTCCGGAGAAGAGCCAAACCCCCAGAGGTTCCCCTAGACCCAATACACTGATAGTGGCCAGAAGACCAAATACGAGGAGCTTGTTGAAGCATAAGATCCACTTGAAGCTTAGTTTCTTGAACATAAAAGATATCTGGAGACTGAACAACAATCAAATCTTGAATAGCCTTTTTGACAAGAGGTGCTATTCAACCCCCTTGCATTCCATGAGAGAATAATCATGAGGAAGGTTAAGAGAAGTGGGCTTCTAGGGTCTTAACAAAACCAGATTCCACCAACATATCCCTAGTAGACTTAAGCTTGTCTGCATCTCTCTTACGACTAGCCTTCAAAGAATTTTCAAAGTGCCCCTTCTTGAGAGGGCATTGCAGCACCCCCAAAGTAGGAGATGATCCCTGACCTTTACCTAAAGAAAACACTGCCTTAGCTAAATTTGCTAAAACAATATCATCTTGCACATCTGTAGAGACCCCAGGAGGCTCAAAAATCCCTAGCTCCAATGCCAGAGAAAAATTCTGAACAACAATCACCTATTCTAGCCTCAAATCCAATCCAACATCCATACCAATGGCCCCAGAAGAAATTTCGACAAGAATCCCTTCCTCCAAAGCTTGATTATCTAGGACCTCAAACCGATTAAAACCCTAATCACTCTGTCTATCCTTATAGGCCCGCTTCTAACCCCTCCCTTTATTTCTCTACTTAACAGGAATCAAGCCATCCTTATTAGGCCCACACTCAACCACAGATGCTTTGCCTTTATCCCCCTTCTCCAACAAAGGCCCAGAAGAAGGAGAAGAAGAAGCCCCTACCATTTTGGGTGCTCGAGGACACTAGCGTTGAAGGCATCCGTACTCATGACAAAAGTGGCAATGAAAAGGAAGGGACTCATAATCAAGTGGTTGAATCCATGAGGCAGAACCAAAACAAATTTCCAAAGAATCCATCAAAGGGTTATTTAAATCAATTTCAACATAATTGCGAGCATAAGAGAATACATTCTTATCCAACATATTCTGAGCAATGGCAGTCGACTTCCCCAATAAAGCAGCAATCCGATGCAGAATATCCTCCCTCCAAAAATCCAAAGGCGGCCATGCGAGACAAACCCAAATAGGAACCCATGTAGGAAGATCCTCAGTCGCATTAAAACCTCCATGCCAAGGCTTAATGAACAAGCCAGCACAATTGTAAAAATACGGCCCTCCCTCAAAAACATGATTGCGATTTGAGATGCAAGAAAAATCAACCATGAAATAGCCATTCACAGCCACCAAAAGATCAAAATCACCTTCAACCTACGAAGTCTAAGAGATCCAAGACTATAGCACTAAGAGAGGGACGTGAATACCTAAAAACTTGCAAATTAGAACATGTTGGCTCCAATAAGCTATGTCCTCCTACACTGATTTAGGAGAAATAACTAGAACAAGGAAATCTTGGCTCCACAACAAGTGCCCATTCACTTTCTTGAGCTTAGAGCTCTCACCCACAAAAGAAAAATCTATTTTTTGTGCATGCATGGCAGCCAAAAAGGGCTAAGATGGCTTTGGCCCAATAGGCACCAGGATTTTAGAAGGCCCAACCATACCCTAACCCCAAGCCCCAGCCATACCCCAACCCCAAGGACCAACCCCAACTCCACCAAACCCACACTGCTTCCACCACCCACAAACCACATAGCCTCCTTCCCACCACACCAAACAACCCACACACCTTCCCCACACTAGCACACAGCAAACTAGACCGCAGGCCCCATCTCGTTATTGGCTGCAGGCACCCAGGAGAAGGTCTGCACAATCAAGGCTAGCGCGGGAGCACATACCAAGTGCACAACAACATCAAATTTGAATCTACCTCTAAAGATTTCCAATTAAGAAATTTATTTAATTATAGGAAGATTTAGAAAATTAGTGATGTTTTTAATAAATAAATTTATTTATTTATTTAATAATCATGAAGAATAAAAAGACATGAATTAATTAAATAATTATGAATTATTTAATTAATAGTTGAAGGTGGACCAAGGAAATAATTAAAATGTCATAATTATGCTAGGACGAAAGTGGTAAAAATAGAGCTTGTAGGCCTAGGTCATTTTTATGTGTCTACAATTATATACCTCATGAAAATGTGGAATATGAAGGATTCACCTTCTTGATTCAGCTAGATGAGCCTCTAATGGAGAGGGACAAATGTGGCAATGTTTCTCTAAGTGGCATGGGCGGTGTTGAGCATGGTTATACTAATGATTTGAAGTTACATACTGCTCATGTGCATTTACTGCAGGGTAAATAGGCCAAATTTTTTGACAAGGGAAAGAATTGTCCCTAAATTTTGGGGGCCTGGGGTCTCCATCTTGTGGAATAATTCACAATGTATATTTTGTAAGTAGTGTATATATGCTGGTCTGGTTTGTTTTCTTCTTGTTGGCTCTACTTGCCTAGTTCGGGTAGGTTCCTTGGTTTTGGTCTTTTCCCCTGGTCTGCTTCAACCAAAGATTTTGTCCTTGTCATACCCACTAGGGGTATGCATCCCTGAGCATGAGCCACTAATGGAGCTTTTAAAATTTTGAGGAATTTTCTCTTCGCCCCATGGGCTTAGAGTCCATTTTAAACCCTTGTCCCTATTGATGAGTAGGATTTAATTCACAAGAGCATGCAAACATTATAATTGTAATTTGACGTGCGCTGTCAATCACCGATCTCTTAAGTCATCACTTGAGCCACATTACACGTCAGTTTACCAGCCCTGTTAGCTCAAACACCAGTCATCAAGTCTTCCATTAATTTTAACTTTTTCCCTAAGTCAAGTTTTAAATTTGATCTAGTGACTTAAGCTTAAGTCATTAACCCCCCAGTGGTCATATCGTCGTTGGCTAAACTAGGTCTTTTCCATTAAATGCTAACAGTGTATGAAGTGTAGGTTTCAAGATTAGAGGATCTAGGAGGGGATTTGAGTCGTACCCCGCCAGCCCGTGGGGATTAAGTGTCAACAGGTTAAATGCAGCGAGGCTGGCGAAAAGTGGACACATGTCCCTATACAATCATGGGACCCATTCGCCACTGCCATTCCCATGGTCCGACATCTTCAATGAACAACCAAGATTAAATTTGTAGAATGATCTTCACCATTCCCCTCTAGCTCGCTGGGTGAAAGTGAAGGATGGTTAAAACTAGCGAGATCAACGAGATCTTGACACCTGTCCTGGTCTACTTAGTTTGTGGAGTCCACCCACTGCGAAGATATCATCCATAATGGATGAACACTATTGGTTGTGGACACTTTAATGAAGCACCATTGGAAGTTGAAGTTGGTCAAACTCAGGTTGGCCACTTGATATGCCATCTTAGTAGAGGATCGACGACTTATATTTGAAATTGATGAAGGGCATGTGATAGCCTTTTTCACTGTGCAACCAACTCGCATTAATGGCCAATCTTCTGCAGAGTGATCGAGTTGATCTCAATTTGTGTGGAAACACAAATGATAGCAATCATGAAGTATGATTTGTATATTTCCATGCAAATGGGAAATTAAACGGTGAGAGTACATCTACCAACAAGTTGCCCAGGTTACGCATTTGTTGTAAATATTGATTGTGGGCACCATTGTTTCACATGATAAATATAGAAGGAATAGCTACCATTCATTTCATTCACACTTAACAGTTAGAATTTTTCTTGATTAAGACAAAGTAAATTTGAGCAGTTGTCAAACAAAGAAGATGAGTGAACTAGTGAGGAGGTATGCTCATCTTAGCTCTCAAAAGCTCAGTGTTGGTGTATCAGAAGCTTCCTCAACTATGGAGGCCAATATTCATGCTGGAAAGCTAGAACTTGTACCCACAAGGTGCAGTTAGACGTTACAATTTCAGATTGTGGTTGCAGAGAAGGCTAAAGACAAAGGAAAGAATCCAGTGCAGTCTACTACCAAAGTGGAAAGAAAGATAAGGTATGGGCATGGTTCATTTGGACACCAAAACTCACCCATTGACCTCACAAGCATCTCATCGGATAGTGAGACAGAGACCGACTCTGACTATGAACAATATCTTGCACTCCTAAATCAAAATCTTCCCCCTGGTGAGGAGGTAATATTCATCTCACCATTGGTAGCCAAAACTCCAAGCAGGCAGACTATTTTTGTGTTGCGTAAGGAAAAGGATGAGGCAAAAGTCAAGGTTTCCTCTCCTCCTCTTATGATGACTCAGAGTGGGCACGTATATCATGGTTTGGGCACTGGTAAAAGTGGGGTGACTAGTTGGTAAAGAATTGTTGTGTGTGATGAAATTTTTTTGGTGTTGATAATGCTTGTTGTGGTGGTAGTTTTGTTTTTGCATGCATGGCACATTTTGGTGTCAAACGTCGACTATGTGCCCTCATGGCAATATGGATGTCTACTTCATTGCAGTGTGGATGGTGACAAAGGGGATTTTGGTAGTACTTTGCATTTCCCCTTTCTAGTGGCGGTTAAAATTTTGGCTTTCCCCATTTGCACCATCTTCTTGCAGATTTAACACATGGGGAATTTTGAAATGTAGAGTAAATGAAGGATGAAATAAAAATTTTGTATTTGACTTGCGTCTGAGCCTAAAGCTTGTTGCTCCCTTATTCTATAAAAGGGAATTCAGGGCTCAATTGTAGGGAGATGATAGATGAAAATTTTTTATTAGGTTTTGAGTCAGTTGTACATGTGTATAACAATAGGAATAAAAAATATATATTTTTTGAGCTTTGGGAAGAACATATGAAAATTATCTTAAATTGTTATGCAGATTTGACTGATGTGCATTAATGAAAGTATAATTCTAATATATTTTCTCTCCTTATGTGCGTGTCTGTGAATTTTGAATGGAATTTTAATGACATTTTCATTCTTCTTTGAACATCTATTCAAATGTTTGTGTCTATTTTGGCTTTGATTCAAGCAATCAATTAAATGCTTAAATGGAGTCTTAGATTGACATTTATTCATAGGGGATTTGATAAGTAGTTATGTATCAGAAAGAGCGAGCTCCGTAATGCAAATTCATTATGAGGGTAGTCCACCCATCAAATTTTAAAGTCATGTTTGTATTACAAGTTTTTGTGTAGGTGATTCCATTGCCGAATTTAATAAGGAACTGATCTATTCCTTAATGATTCACCTAAAGGGTTGATCAAATAATTGTTAGATGGCTGACCTAAAGTCAAAATTTAAATTCACTTCAAATTTCATTAATATTTATACAATTTTTTTGTCAATTAATATGAGGGATATCTTTTGATGAATGGACTAGCAACTTACTTAGAAACAAGCCAATTTCATAGTAATTTTACATAATTATCTTTCATTAAAATTAATCTGTGAAAGTGATGTGTTCTATAAAGTACAATTCAAATGGACACAAATAGGAACACCCTCCTTGGTTCCATAGAGCCTAAAGTGTAGAAGATCTTAGTCATTGACTAGATCTTGTGAGTTGGCCAGTCATTTCAGGAGTTTTGAACATAGGAGTTGGCTATCGCTTATAAATTCCTTAGGTTCACTAGAAAAACCACGAATAGACTAGATGTCTGAGAATTGGTGAATGTGAAATTTAACTTGGGCTTCCACCATCTGATTGTGTTGCCACACTTTACCGTTAAAGTATGGTAATTATCTAAGGAAGTAAAAAATTAAGCATATGAGTGAATTGCAATGGCAGTGACCAAGTCTTTAATAAGCAGTGTGAATTGCAGTGACAGTGACCTAGTCTTCCCAATTGGCAAAATATAATTTATACACAATCCTCATCGTGACATAGAAGATTCCATTATTTGTGATTTTTTTGATGTTCATACTTCTGTCATCAAGGTTTTCTCCAGTCAATTGTTGCACCTCACTATTTTTTATGGCATTCTTGATGGGGATGAAGCCTACCATACTAAACCCTGTCACCATATGAATTGCGTCCTTTGTAATTTGGTAGGGTTTGTCGAGGTACATGAACTCATCATGAACCCAACTCAGTATAATTCTTACCCATGCATGTTCATCACAAAAATTGGGGTAGTCCTTCTAGATATCTAGCTTCTTCCATCCAATCTCTATGTATTCTAGTTTATATTTCTTCTCATCCTCTTGTACGAGTGTCCTACAGAGCTCCTCAAACTTAGTATGATCAATTTCTATGATTTTATAATGAATATATTTGCAGACATCATCCACATATACCAAATTATGTGGTATTTGAGAGAATTCCCCATCCTTGTCCATTTCTAGAGCCTTGTATGGGTACTTCTGGTACTTAGGTCAAAGTTTCTTAGAGATTTTAACTATGGAAAGGGTGGCTATAGTAGAAAATTTTGCAAAGTGTGAATAACCTAGGATTTAGACTTAGCTAAGTGAGAACACACTATGAATTGTGTAGGTGACAATTGAGTGTTTTGGAGTGAGATGTGAGTGTTAAATAGGCATGTGCATGGTAGTGTATTTAATGTTGCTTCCCATTATGTGGATTTTTCTAGCCATTTTATTTATTTTTGATGTGACAAGATTGTTTTCGTGTGTTTTATTTTTTTTATTGTTTTTATTGTTTGAACTATAATACATAATATACATTTTGATTTTCCTTATTTGATGTTTTTAGTCTTCCAACAAGTGGTATTGTTTGATGTGTGTTCCTTTTATGTATCTAGTTAGGAGGGTTCCATTCATTTGTCAAAGTTTCATTGCTCTGTAATCATTTATGTTATGCATATAGTATGGTCCTAGCCATCTAATAGTTAATTTTCCTTGTCTTTTCAACTTGCTAGTTCATATCATGCCATGCTTTTTGTCTCTAACACTCAAGTTGGTGGTTATACATTATAATTTATGTATACTCATATAATTTATCTAAATACTCTAATTGTTGTATGAGGGATTGGTAATCTTCCAACCGCAAGGTGAGTGCAGTATGTAGGTTGGGGACTATAAAATTCATAGGGACTGTAGTGTCAATGCCATATACCAATTGAAATAAGTTGAATTTGTTGGTTCTTTTATATTATGTGTGGTATACCTAGAGTACCATAGGTATTTTTATATCCCAATATGTCCTATTCCCAACACACATTTTGGTAAGGGCTTTCCCAATTATCTTGTTTAATGATTCACTTGCCTCATTAGCCTGCAAGTAATAGGGGGAGCTTCTATTGTGTGTTATTGTGGAATTTTTTAGTAATTATTTTATCATTTTGTTTACAAAATGTTTCCCTTGGTCACTTATTATACTAAGTGGACATCCATTTCCTATAATTATGTTCTCATATAAAAATCTAGCGACAATATTTATAGTGCAATCCTTTGTGGGTTCTACTTTTTCCCATTTTGCGAGATATTCTATTCTTGTTATAATGAACCTTGCTTTAGAATGTTTTGTTGGTGGGTCAATAGGTCCAATGAAATATATGGACCATTTTTCAAAAGGGTTATGTGCTAGTATTATTCTTAATGACATTTCATCTCTTACAGTAGGTTTCGCTACCCTTTGGCAAATATCATATCCTTTTGTATATTCATTAGCATCTTTATGAAGAGTTGGCCACCATAGTCCTACAATTTGTACCCTTATGGAAGTAGTTTCACCGTAGTTATGGCCCCTTGCAACTCCTTCATGTGCTTCCTTTAGGATTGAATTCCTTTCATGCTTATACATTACTCTTCTCAAGATATCATCCCTACCTAAATAGTGTAATTCTCCTTAGAATAAAGTGTATGGGTCATCCCTCTGCACAAGTGATTGCTTCTCTTGTAGTGAGATATCTTTGGGAAATTACCCTATAGAAATTAAAATGGAAATCTCTTATAACTTCTCTGGTACTAATTTAATTTGAAATAGACATGTGTTAGAGAGATCTTCCCCTTGAGCATCTATTTATTCTCTGGTCTCAATTTGAGATAAGTAGTTTGACTTTTGTTATTTTTACTTGGTTTCACCATAATTTTGAAATTAAAATCTTGAAATAGTAGCAACCATTTGCATATTCATCCATTTGTTACTGGTTTATTGATTAAGAGGTTCATGATTGGAAAAGAAAGTGAATGGGTGAATAGTAGGTAGTGTTTATATCTCTGTAGCATGTAGATCATAGCCAATTCCTCTCTTTCAGTGGTAGTATAATTATTCTCCATGATAAATAATTTTTTGCTAGAAAATATAAAGGGGTGGTCTTTATTCCCTTTCGGTTGGGTAAGCACTGCTCCTATAGTGATACCAAAAGCATCCAAATGAACATGAAAAGGGTTGTTCCAATATGGGAATATTAGGATTGGTGCTTCTGCGATCTTTTGTTTCAAAGTATCAAATGCCTTTTAAGACTCTTCATTCCATTCAATATTCCTACCAATTTTCTTCTTTAAGAGATATTCTAATGGTGCAGCAATACCGACATATGCTTTTATGAACTTTCTATGATACCTTGTATATCCCAAAAATTTCTTAACTTCTAGTGCATTCTTAGGTGGAAATAGGTTTAGTATTAGGGAAAATTTCATAGGGTCCACCATTAATCCCTATTTACATATAATATGGCCTAATAGAGTCCCAAAGGGTACAAAAAATGTACATTTCTTCAAACTTAGTGAAATTTGCATGCTCCTACATCTATTTAGCATCATGTAGAGTAATTGTACATGATCTTTTACTAGCCCATAGTCTATCCAATAATCTAAGTAAAATTATAGAAAATCATGTATGAAATCCTTAAATGTGTTAATAATTATCTTACTAAATACCACAGGAGAATTTTTGAACCCAAAAGGAATTACAATATACATATATGATCCCGATTTTGTGGAAAATGTAGTTTTGGGTTGGTCTTCCTCTTTTATCTTGACTTGATGATATCCGAAAAAGCCATAAGTAAATGAGTATATCTCTCTTCTTGCAACTAATTCCAATATTTCTTCAGTGAATGGGGTGGGAAAGGGATCATGTATGCAAGATTTATTCAATTCCCATAAGTTGATGCAAATTATTATCTCTCCAGTTTTCTTGGTTTGGACAACCATGGGGCTTATCCAATCTACATCTTCTATCAGTTTGATGATTTTGGTAGATAGCATTTTGTTTATCTCTGTTTCGACCTTTCCCTCCATATTTGGATTTAGTCTTTAAGGTCTTTTCTATATGGGTTTAACTTCTTCCTTTAGTTGAATTTTAATCACTCCTACCTCTTCTTTAATCCCTTTCATTTTTTGTGAAAGTTCTAGGGAATAAATCTTGAAATTTTGAGAGGGCTTCTATTATCTATGCTACTACCTTTTCATCCCAATAGTCCCCTATTCTCGCCATCTTAGGGTCTCTTTCTACTGTGATGTTTTCTTGTCTTATTTGGATGGGACTGTTATAGTATTTATTCTTGGTTTAGGTAGATTCTTCTATTTATCTTTCTCCTTAGTCTATTTTTTAATTTTTTGGAACATGTTCTTCATCATTTTGTGCCACATAGCAATGTTTCTCTACTCCAGTTGGTTCTCGATCCAACCATTTGATGTACTCCCATATGTCTTTTTCCTTAGGTGGCAAAGAGGAAGGTTGCAATGATGCTATACGCTATCTCGTGATCTTTTGGTTTGAATATGATTTCCTTCATCTTAGCTAATGTTTTATATATCTGAGGATTTTCATTATAAAAATAAAATGTATGGAGGAATTTTATCTTTACTTCACCCCATTTTTTGGTTTCTCTACATATCTCTTGGTCAATGTACCAAGTTTTGGCTATGAGGTTTAACATCCAACATAATAGCCGGATGTATAGTATTTCATCATACCCATATCCTTCTTCCTAGTAGTGTACACACATGTCTAAATAATATTGCAATAAGATATCTCCTTCGTAGGTAGTTATGTCCTCATATTCTCTTACTTTCGGTAGATACCTTGATTTTATTAGAGTTTTGAAAGTTTCCCACTTTATAATAGTCTATTTATGTGTGTTGTACCAACAGTTGGCCATGCAAGTCAGGGTATGTGGTAGGATATCAAGTCTATAAGATTCAGTTGTAAATATTTGTTCTAGTTGTGAGATATATGATAGTAAGTCCCCTACTCTAGAATATTTAGGTAACTTAATTTGTGAGATTCCATGTGAAATATGATGATGCTTCTATATTATCCATTTTTTCACTTTCTATGTTGGTGCTACTATCCTGTGGTGTGTTTTCTATAGATAATTGTTCTTTTGGCATCTTGTTGACCATAAAAACCCTTTTGGAGCCAAAGATCTAGTGAGAATATACTTTCAATTCATCTTGTATCGGTGGTTCGAATAAAGTCTCACTATATGTGCTCCCATCAGTTTCATCTATCTCTAGTTCCCCTTCTAATTTGGATTCTTCCTAAATTTCAGTTGTAGGTAGCTTAGTTATCGTGTTTAGGTGTTTATTCTCACCATCATCTTCTTTTGCATCTACCTCTTCTACATATTTTTCTTCTCGATTCTTTCCTAAGAGGATGTGTATTACTCTCCTGTCATCTACAAATGATATTCCTTCCTTGCATGCATCTATTATTCCTTGTGAATCTACAAACCATCTTAATCCCAAAATTTAATGAAAGGAATCAAATGTTTCTTTGATTATGACTACCTAAAAATCGATAGTCTATTTTACTCCTTTGACATTTACTTCCACTTATCTCCAAGTTCCTAAGGTTTTCATTCCAAAACCATCTTCTAGAATGATGTTGTATGGGGTAGGTTCTAGTGTAGGTTTTCCTAGGTATTCCCATATTCTTTTTGCGATTAGGTTGACATCTGCCTCTAAATAAACTATTACCTTAGGGATCTTTCTATTATGAATCCAAAGGTTAATCATGATGGGCTTGTTTTTCCAATGCTTCCTTACTATCTTATCTTAGTATTAGTGATTTGTTTCAATTTTGTGAGTTGTTCATTTTGTCCTACCATCTGTGCCAATTGTTTTAGTATTCTTAATTTTTGTTTTGAAAAGTAACTATTCTATTTTTCATCCTTTCCTTGTTCTTGTCCAATGATTTTTCTATCACGTTCTTGTTTAGTGGGGTGGAATCCCTCTTCCCCCTTTGAGCTTTCTTCTTCTACTGATACTGCTTCCCATCATCTAGTGTTGGTATTGTGTCTCATGACTACAACTACTTTATTTTTTCCTTGTGTGTTGGGGTCTTTGTGGTACTCTTCTTCTATGCTAGTTTATTTTGTAGTGTATCCTTCGTCCCTTCTTGTCTTGCGACATACCCTTATTTCTTCTTTTGGGTTCTTGGACACCTTCCAAAGGAGTCTTACTCCTTTGTTTGTATTATAATTTTATGGTTCATCATTTTGGATCTATGGTGATTTTTTTTTATAATATTGGCGTGCCTTATCATAGTTGAAAGCATCATGATCTTCCTGGCTGTAGAATCCACATTATTTTCTCTTCTCCCCCTAGCATTTAACTGCAAAGTGTCCCGATTTGTTGCATTTGAAGTATGTCGCATCTTCTCTCCTTACTCTTCCTCAACCTCAAGATTTTCCACCCTAGAATGAATCATTATTATTGTATGTCTCCAAATTTTGGGTGGTGTTTTTGGACCTCTAGTTATGTTTCCATAGAAACTTTGTATCCATTATCATTTGCATATATTTTTCTTTCTGTCAATCCTTTTAAATATGCCAATGTATGTTGGTCATTATCACTTATTGTGGTGGGGTCTTCCCTTAACCAGAATAGCTACGATGGAAATTATTTAGTGTTCTAGTCATCCCACTCTCCGCAAACCCCATAGTAGAATGAATTCACCTTTTTGGGTGTCGTCTGAAGGTCTACCCATAACACATTTGATTTATTTTCCCCTTTTTCCTTGGGACATTCATTTTTAACATGAACTTCTATTTTGCAGTATGTACACCATATATTAGGTTTAGGTGTATATATTTCTCTTTTTCCATAATTTATTATTGAAGTCTTAACTGTTCTATGCCTAGTCTAGGTTTCTCCAACTCTTTAATTTCTTTTTATTTATCTTGTTTGTGCCATGACTAGTTTTCAATCCAATATGCAAATGTAAATAATTCCAAATATGTGTTAAAATGTCATCCATCAAGTGTTATTTTTATTTCTAGTAGGACTCCAAAGATGAACTACTCAATCTTTTGTTTGTCACTTAGAGATTCTTCCAGTTATCTAGTGACTTCTTTGAATCTCTTGTCAAATTATTTGATTGATTCATCTTCCTAAATTGTATTACTTCCCAAAGTTTACTTACTCCTTTTGAAGGGAATTTTGGAGTGGAAAAATTTCCTAGGAAATCCTTCTTGATCATTTCCCAGTCTTAGTATTTATTATGGTTCAGATAGATTTTTAATACCATTGTAAGGTTTCTCCTCAAATGGATCCAATAAAGTCAAATAATTTTGTTAGATTTGGTTGTGAAACCACCCAAGATCATAATGATTAAAGGAAATCAAGAAAATAGATGGATAAACTCAGCACTCCCTTAGTGCACCGAACTAGCATTCCATCATACTAGCCAAGGGGAGGGGTGAGTATTTTTTATATAGAAAAATAATGGCAGATAATTCCAAGAGGAATAATAACTCCCAAGTTCCCATAATAGGTGGGAGTTTTACCTACTTCGTAAATGCTAGATTACATGGTTATTCCTACTCAAGTAAATATAAATAAATGGTTGTGGGATGTGGCTAATAAATCCAAAAGAGGGTGTGCGACTCAACTACCCAAAGGTGGGTGTGAGTGACACATGTGAATGATAGATTTATGCCACATGTCCTCATCCTAATTAACCATTCTAATATAACCTAAGCAAGCTTAGGTGGGTGAGAAGACACAAAGATAGGTCCTAACTACTAATCCATGTTAGGTACCCATGTACATGACAATCTCTCACAAACGGAGAAAAGGATAAAACCCAACCGGAAAAAAACTCCTCCACAAAAGAGAGAAAAGAAAACAATTTTCCCAACACAAGAAGAATCCCATGCAAGGAAGAAGTCCCCTCCAAAATAGAAAGGATAGGAAAGACTATGAAGCCTTCCCTCAAGTAGTCAACTATACCAATGGTTGATGCTCAAAACTAGATGTAGAAAATGGTTCATGATCATTGAACAACATTTCTCCCCTTAGGAAGAAACAAAACCAAAGGTGTATGAAGAACATCTTCCCATTCTTGAAATGAATATGAGGGAAGAAATCTCAAAATGTATGAAGTCTCTGAAAACTGCTCATGTATCTCCATGTCAATGTCAAAAGCTACCACCATCAAATCAGGCATTCTAGGCTACACTAATGAAGATGAAAATTCATAAGATAGTAGAGATGTATGTAGAACAAGATCCAAAGACTCAACTACCTCCTATAAAGACAAAGATTCCTCCCCCAAATATTGCTCAAAAGTATCCACAATCATGTCAAACTATGATGAATGATCATGTGGAGAATGAACAAGAGGATCCAAAGGTTCCTCCACAACAACTGAAGAAGAAACAACTTCATCAAAGAGAAGATGAATGTCATGAATAGTGTCTCCCAAGTTTGAAATATGAGACTCTATGAACAAACTTGCAATGTCTATCAAGTAGTCATTTGAAGTAGCTATATTTGGAAGATGATGTGTATCCTACAACATTGAATCATAAGAAGCCATGAATGTAGCAATACAAGTATCCTCAGAAGCAATAGTAGATAGAGGAGAAGGAATGCAAGGCTCAAGCATTGGATCACCTATGAGAATACCCAAGTTCAAGTAACCAAAGTTCTCAAAATAAAATGTCACAAAAGCAGTGTGATCAACAACTAAAGGATCAGAATCATCATCAAGTGCAAATTCTGAAAGGTATATAATTGAGATGCATGATCAACCATCCTAGTAGAAATTATCTCTCTACTCTCCAAGTCTCTGATGATAACTAAATCAGATGTGAATTCCACAGTCTTCCCTACTCCACCATGAGTTATTTAATAGATGGAAAGAAGATTACTTGTCAAGTGAGGGACACACAAAACATCATTGAAGGTGTCATCCCCAATATCAACATATATTCTCCCACTTACATTCCTGTAAGTATTGTTGCCCATCATAATCGGTGGTATAACACAAGGTTCAAAAGAAGAGAACACAGATTGTGAAGAAGCCATATGATGAGAAGCTCTATAATCTAGGAGTCATTTCCCTGATTCATGACTTGTAGTTTAGCACAAAGAGCTTTACCTTTATTTTTCTTTAACTTGGAAGCAAACCATGCATGACCTTTATCCTTACTAGATCCAGACTATTTGGAATGTGAAGAAGAAGTAGAATTAGACATTCTAGAAGGTAGATCAATATTGTTCTTCTTAAGAAGATGTTTCAGTCCATCAATATCCTTCTTATAACAAGAATTTTCTTCATGTCCAATACTCTTGCAATATGAACAAGAAGACTTCTCCTTCTTAAATGAGTCCTCCTTTGAAGAGGATTTGTTTTGTGCTTGATCTATGTGTGGATTTTTCTTAGATTTCTTTTATTTCTTGTCAGATTGTCCTAACTCTTTCTATCCCTTAGGTTGACCAACCAACAAACTTTGAGTCTGTGATGGCTTTATGAGACCCATAGAAAGAAGCTTTTGTTGTTCATGCATTAAAATCTTAGAAAAAGATGCAAATGAAGGCATAGTATATGCATATCCCATAGTCATTTTGTGAGTATGAAAGATAGAAAGAAAAGCTGCAAATTTAGGACCAAGTTTATTTAGTACATTATAGATTAACTAAATGTTCTTTTTATCAATACCACATTCTTTACATTGTTCTCTCAGATCATTGACCTTAGTAATATAATCCTGGATGTTGCAAAAATTCTTTGGATCAAGGTTCATCATCTGTAGGTTCAAACATCTATTTTATCTTTTCCTTATCATCTATAGGTTCAACTACCTTCTTTTCAACATATGGAGTATAATCAAGTTGCATTAAGGCATTCCATGCATGTTGCATAATTGTAAGGTGTTAGAAAAGGAAACTTAGAATGATCCATGTGTGAAGAAAAAGAAGAGTACAAGTGAAAAAATAAAAAATGCACACACAAAAAGAGAGACCCCCCCTTTTTCACTCAATCAAGAATCCCCCCCAACAAAAAATGATTTGGCACTTTATAAATCAATGCGTTTACAATGTTGAAGTTGTTTTCTAGAATTTTACAAGTGTCCAAAATTGACCCACATTACCAAATGTACAATAAAATCTCATAATGAGAACCTCAAAATAGCACCAATGTGTAGTTCTTGGAAAAATATTCACTTTCAAAAAAAGAATCACCTCAATCTTACATCATACGTGAAAGTTACATCCATTTGAAGTTCAAAAAATGAGAGTTGTCCTTTAGATCTGATGAGAAAACTAATTTTTTGAAAAAATGGAATCAATTGAGAAAAAGATGATCACACCACTATGAAGAGCACAAAATTTTTCCCCAAATTAAAAAAAATGCACTCAAAAAGGCCTCTGTATGACTGAGAATGAGCCCACTGAAGTTCAGGTACAAAAACCAAAACTGCAATGGTGAGGGGCTCCTCAATTTCAAAAAAAATAAAACCTCCGCCAAATTTAGCAAATCTGTTCCTAAATTTAGAATGCTTCCAAAAATAGTTGCAATGCCACTAAATTTTCTTTCAAAACTGGAGAAGTACCAAATAAAAATACAATTCTTCCAAATTTGGTGGAATTGTTAGAACCCTTGATAAATTTGGCAGACCCTACTAACAATGGCATGAAAAATGAGGTAGAGTACAGTACTCACAGGGATGAAGATGGATGCCAAAATTTGCAGGCTTGAATTTTTTATTTTTGAAAGTGTAATTTTAAATAATAAAAAAATTGTTTAAAAAAAAAATGAATTAAAATATTTTCAAACCCCAATAAAGGGTGGCACTATGTAGAGGCACATACTCAAAGGTATGTTATATAGGGGCCTAATGCTCACAGAAGGGTACCCCCGGTCAAAAATCTCTCAGACCCTTTTTCGACTTTTATATATATATATATATATATTTAATTTTATTTTTTATTTCCAATTTAATTTTTTCTTTTTCTTTTTTCTCTTTTTCTTCAATTTTTTCCAAAACAATTTAACATTTTTTTGATGATGTAGAAAACAATTAAAATTATTTTCGTGACTATTATTTTGCAGTAAGCACATGACTCAATTCGGCCAATTTTTTGTGATTTAAAATGACTCTTAAAAAATTAACAAATTGCTAGTTGATCCTTAGGCTTTGATGCTTTCTGAGCGCAATGGTGAGGTCTATTTGGGCCGAAAATGTACCAAATTGATGGCTACCTTCTGGAACCTCTTCAAAAACCTCTTTCTTCAACCCTTCATAGATCTCACATCCGTTGTCCGATTTAAACGAAACAAAAGCCTAATTTGACTTTTTCAGCTACTTTGAACTCAATGGTGAGCTCATAATGTCTCTAGGAAGCTTCAAAATACTTGCAATAAAATGCAATAGAAAGGAAACCCCCCCAAAAACTAAAATCTCTATCAAGCATTTTTTATTCTTCGGGTCATCATCAGATGCAAGAGAAGAGCATACTTTGCTTTCAAGAATGGATTGAAAAAGTTGCTAACCCACAAATCACAACCAACTCTTATACCATGTTAAATTTGGTTGTGAAACCACCAAAAATCAGAATGATTGAGGGAAAGAAAGAAAAGAGATGAATAAACTCAGCACTCACTTAGCATTGAACTAGCATTCCATCATACAAGCCAAGGAGAGGGTTGAGTGCTGTTTATATAGAAAAATAATGGAAGATAATTCCAAGATGAACAATAACTCCCAAGTGCCCATAATAGGTGGGAGTTTTACCTACTTGGTAAATTCCAGATTACATGGTTATTCCTTCTCAGGTAAAGACAAACAAATGGTTATGGGAGGTGGGCTAATAAATCCAAGAGGGTGTGAGACTCAACTACCCAAAGGTGGGTGTGAGTGACACATGTGAATGATAGATTTATGCCACATTTCCTCATCCTAACCATTATAATATAACCTAAGCAAACTTAATAATGTGTGTAGGAAAAGTAAATATTCCCTAACATAAGGAAAATAAAAAACCTACACTAACAAATTTTATGTCATCTCTAGTTAGGTGTTGTATTTGCCATAGAGACTCCAAAATGAATACATGTCTGGTTTCTTTAGTTGTGTCTTGTCCAAACATGGAAGTTTCATGGTAGTATTCATGATTGATTCTTCTTCTAAGTCACTATCATTGTATCTTATACCAAGTTCTTGTTCACTCAATGTATCTATGTTTTCTTCCTCTTCTTTTTGTTCACCTATGCTCTGTTGCTCTAGGTTTTTTTTCATTCCTTTGTTGAAATACTTCTTACTTTTATCAATATTAGGGGTGATTCCTGGTCTGGGGGCTGCATCTGTTCAAAGTTTATTTTCATTCTTGGGGATATTCATTTATTAGTTAGTGTCATTTGATTATTGGATGGTTTTTTATAAGGTGTTGACTTCATATACTTCTCCTTATTGTTCATCGCCACTTCGCATCTTATCTTCAATACTTGTGGTTACTAATTTATCCAAGTAGTTGTCATTAAATGTTGTATTGTAGAGTTTTTATAACAGAGTTTCTAGTGGTGAACACTCCTTATTTATTGTTACTTGGGTGTTTTTCCATTTCGGATGTACAACTGATGTCTTATTTCTAGGAAGCATCATGACTCTTATTACTACTTGTTCCATTTATTTTCTGGAATTTCTATAGTCTTCAATTTCTTCTTCTATGTTTTGAATGATTTGATTTATTTTTCTTATGTCAGAACCTAAATGTAGAATCTATTTTTTATCCCTTCTGGTAGTACCCACACTAGCATGCTCTTCTTCTTCTCCTTTAGCAGTGACCACATTGGCATGCTCAAGAACACCCTTAATGTCGTGCTCCATCTCTTTGTTATTGGTTTCTTCTGCTCACCTTTGGTTTATCTTTCTTAACCTATTTCTTTGCCACTTCTATTCTTTTGTAGTATCTTTCTTGTCTTTCTTGAATCTATATTAGCCTCATCTCTTTTGTAATAATTTCCATTCCCAACTTAATTATCTTGGTTATCTCCTTTCCCCTCTTTTTATCTCTTGTTCCCATATGTTTTCCAAGTCTGAACTTCCATTAGTCCTTATCTATAGATATATCCCATTGGTAAAAAATTGTTTGAATAGTTGCATCTTTTTAGGGGTCCTTTCAAATCTCTTCCCCCTTTCCATTTGTCATCCTCTAGTGGCCTACAACCTAACATTATTATTATAATATTAGTATTATAATATAATAAATGAACATATATATAAATAAAACTAATATATAGAATAATAATATATTTTAAATAAGAAACATTTGAATACAACCTATAATAAATTGGAGGGAATGAGTCTAAGTCATAAGCAAATCATGCAAGACAGAGTTAAGTGGCAACAAACAAGAATAAAATAAAGTTCATTGACACAAGGTTTAGCGCTCAGGCCTAAGAAAGGTTATCAACAAAAGGGCTCCATTATTTAGATCTCCCTTAGCCAAGATCGCTTCCCTTGGAACAAGTCGTCCCTCTTGGGAAGATGTACAAAGAGATATAAACAATGATAGTATGGGAGATAGAAAGGGGGAAGGGGAAAAAGACGTGATTTTAAGCAAACATCAAACAAAATCATCTTGAAGGAAAACACGGGTGGTGAATTGTGGAATCAATAGGAAGCCAATTTATTGTATTTTCTTAAGCATGAGATTGAAGTAGGAGACGTTGTTGATGTGGCTGGGAGTTTGAGGTAAAGACTGTTGGTGAAGACGTTGAAGAAATAAAATATCCCTACATCAAACTATGGCCAAGGCGTTATAAGGAAGCTAACATTATAAGGTCTATGAGGTGGAATAGTGGAGTTACTTGGACTCCTATCTATCGACACATTATGAGATAATTCACGGTCCAGTTATCTATCGAAGGAGATGAGAGAGTTTATGTTGAAAGGAATTGTTAAAAATAACCATCAGGAGTTGTCTATCTATTGTTAAGTCCAAGAGTAATGACTTAACACTACTTTAGAATTCCCAGGCATTGTATTGGATGACATGAGGGTGCAAGGTGGCGTAGCATATAAGAAACAATTGCAAAGTGCTAATGATATTTAATAGTTGTTTATGGACTGCACAGATTAAGGCAAGATGTTGGTGTGATCTTCTCAGGTCAGGAATACTAAACCTCCATGTGAGTGACACATTAAATACCAAATATATCCCTGCATATCATTGAAAAATATTTGTATACAAACTAATTAACTCTGGTAAACTGTATTCTAAAAGCTTTATGATTGTAATTTACTTTGTGAGAAGATATATTATGGTGTTGTCTGTAAGTATTTATTTAGCATAAAATGTTGGTAAATATGAGATAACCAATTATGAGTGGAACAGTAACTGTTTGACGAAATGCTTGAGAAACACTTTGAACAAAAGATTTAGGTTTAAGTGCTTCCACTAGAAAGGGGTCATTACAAGTGGTATTAGAACAACTTTCTTGCCAACCTATGAAAATAGTGTATGCAAACTGACCAAAGAAGAAGGTATATTCTATAACATATAGAAACACATTCTGATTTATACAGATCAGGTATGTCCTAATCACTTTGTTGTTGACAGTCATTATCCTTATCGTAGTTATTATATGTAAGTGTAAAATAATTATCAAGGCGTATGTATTATATTGTTAATCTGCATATCTATAATTAGTCAATTGTTTGTATTATTATATCCATGGGTCATATCCTTCCTAAAATTGTGAGATTGTGAATAGAAACAATGATATTATTTTGGCAAGTAAATAGGGAATTTGAATTGGTGGTTAATAGACATATCTAAATATGATTGATAAACATACCTAAAAATATTATGACTAATAAATATATTATAGGCGATTGATAAATACAATAATATTTGTCTAATTGATGTTATTATTATTGTCATTTTGGGAGGATGTATGCCAATATTATAGTATTGATACTATGCTATTTTGAATTGGACAACTAATATGATGATATATTCCATCATAATTATTGTGTGTGACCATATAAAATAACCATGAAAGGCTAATTACATCTTTGCACCCCCGACAATATGGAAGATAACTATCATCTATCATTCTATTGAAACATAGAATAAGAAGGTGGCATCACAACTAGAAAATAAGATGTTTCTGCAGAGCCAAGTGGTAAGTATTAGGTGAGTGCTCTCATTAGCAATCATAAGTGCCTTTATATAATTAGAAAATAATATTTGTTAAATATGTTATGAATGCAAATATTAATGATTGATAAATATATAAGGAATTGGCAATTGATAAATATATTAAAATTTGATATTAATAAAGATAGTAATGTAGTTATTAATATTTGAAAATTGATAAATATATAAATATAAAAATTGAATATCATAAGGGACTATGACATATACATTCATTTGGTAAATAGATTATTTACATTGAACTCTTAATATCTTGATAAATTCATGAATCCCCATAGCATGGTGTAATTCTGGGTAAATTGTCAATATGATAATCATTAGATGCAATTATTGTATCATCAAACAATCATGTAGTTGGTCGAGGGATGGAACCAATAGGTTGAGCAGGTGCTAGATTCCTCCTCTAAGTACTCCATCCACAATGACAACTAACGGTTTTCCATTGTTGGACCAAGGGGGCTCGTCATATTTGATCTTGGGGTTAGAGAGAGTATCTATGGGCCTCCTATGGAAATCCTTCCTCCAAACGATCGCATGGTTGGATCAACTTGAGGAACTCTCCATCATAGTAGGAGATGGGGAAATAGGAGGTGAAAAAGGGATACTAGGTGCTAGAGGCACTTCCAAGTAGTCCACCCACATGGATGACTGTGTGTTTTCCATTGTTGGGACAAGAGGGCCTACATACTTGCTCTTGGGCTTGGAAGGAACACCTCTATGGGCATCCCAGTTGCAACCATCCTATTCAACCATACCTATGATTGAGAAGACCAATAATTTCAGCAAGGTGTTGTTTGGGTCAATACTATGTTGTGCCTTACATATATTCAAGTACATACTTTGAGATAATTTGTGTGTATTCAAAGGTTCACTTTGTGAATTATATGTATGCTTTGTTACATATGTTCATGTGAATACTTGTGTATTACGTGTATTCGAGTGTTTGCTTCATACTCATGTATATACTTGATGACCTTGGGATGGTGGACGGGTCCACAGTGTAGCATGGGATGCACCGAATCCCCCTTCCCAATTGTCTGACAGTATATTTCATTCGAGTGTGTTTGTATTTGAGTGTATACTCTATGACTTGTGATTGTATTTGTATTTGAGTGTATACTCTATGATTGTATTTTTATTTGAGTATATACTCTGTGACTTGTATATGTATTTGAGTGTATACTCTATGACGTATTTGTATACTTTGTGACTTGAATTCAAGTGTGTACTTCATGACGATGTATTCAAGTGTATACTCTATGAAATTGTATTTGATGTGACTTGTATTCAATACTTACATGTATTCATACATATGCTTTGTAACTTCATGCACTTGTGCATATACTTCATGTATCATTCACACATATACTTCATGCTTTACCTATCTTATGGTGTTTTTGTTTCATGGTATATATGAACATGCTTAGCAACTTACTTGTCCACTTCATGACTGATGTACTCTATATATGACTATTCCATTCTTAAATGTATACTTTGTGTTTGCGTAATTCATGCCTTATATGTATTTGTTGTATTTGTCAAGTGTATCTTCAAGCCTTCTTATGGCCATGTTCTTTATGTATGATCATTTCATACTTTATGTATATTCAAATGAATGCTTCATATGGTGTATTTGTGTGTATGAATGTATTTAATTGTCTTTTGAAATTCATGGTTACACTTCGTGTATCTCATGTGTATTTTTTTCACTTATTGAATGCATTTATTCCATACATAGAAGTAAAAAGGAGTGTACTTGAATGCTCTACATACTCATGCCTTATGTAATGACTAATTCAGGGAAAACTTTAAGAAACCCCCCCCTTGGTGAAGGTGTAAAATCCTGACGAATCGTGTATACTTCCTGATAAAAATATTAATTTTAGTGGCAATTTTTTTCATTTTTCATGAAAAAAAAAATGTCCATTGGCGAATCTTTTCTAATCACTAGAAGTCTGTGGAAAATCCTAGCGAAATGCAAATTTTTAAAACCACTAAAATTTTTCCATTGGCAATTAAAATTTATTTTCAAACCAATAAAATATTTCGATTGGTGAATTAAACCTATTTTCAAACCAGATTTTTTTTTTGTTGGCGATTAAAATTTTTCAAACTAAAAAATAAAATTCATTGGCAAATTAAACCTATTTTCAAATGATTAAGAAAACAAATTGGCAAATTAAACATAATATCAAACTAATAAAAAAATGTAGTGGCAAAGTTTCAGTGCAAATCAATATAACCATGATTGTTCAATGAATTGATGATGGACAGTTGTAGTTGCATTTTGAAGTAAATCTCTAAAGTAGACTTGAGAATTGAAAACTCCAAAATAACACTAGAACTGATAATTTTTTGTTTTTTGGTCGGTACTAGTATTTTGTATTACATGAAAATAAAGATTACATCATTTTCCTCATTGTTTACTTTTCATCAACCATCCAAAAATCACCTAAAACTATAATAGTTTTTTCAAAAAAGCATCTTAACATAATTCATAACAGAAAAAGTAACCCTGCCAAACTAAAACCAGTTCCACAACTATTTGTAACTACCTTACATATTTCAACAAGATTTTTAATCATTCTTTTACCCTTCCTAATATTCACACTATACAACCGTAACAAGGTTCTGTTGATGACAATTTTGGCACCACAACAATGCAAGAAAAATATTGCTATTATGCTTCACCTGAAAGAGAAAGGAAACACATGGATGCCTTAGCTCCCAAGGTCTTTGTAGTTGGTTCTCAACTGTCCTGATGTCCCTCAATGGCCAATGTAATAGTAATATTCAAGGGGTCTGCTAGTGTTGAGCTTCTGGATTGTTCTAAGATCAAGCATGAAATAAAACCTACTCTAACAAGGGTTTTTTAAAAAAATATAAAAAGATAAGTCAGAGTTTTGAAACAGAAAAGAACAATAGTTCATCCAACCTTAACCAGACTTGTTAACTTCAAGGAATTTGTAAACCAAAACTACAGAACAAAGTAAACTTGTCATTGACATAGCCTCTTTCATTCATAGTGCTAATTCATATAACAGATTTTAATTACCATTTTAATAAAACACAAAATAATATTTCATTCCTTGAAGACTTCACAAATCAAATGATCAATTTAAGACAAATATCATTCTAGAACTCAACATGAAGGAGATTAAACTCTGATTGCTTCTACTGTTAGTAAAATAGATAAGCAATATTTACAAAGCTGGCACAATCACTAGTGTACAGATAATCTGAGGCTCCAAATTGTTTCCAACTACACTAAGAGAACTTAGAAAATACATTACAGTCTGTACTAAAATCTAACTACTAAACAAGAAGACAAAAGAAGCTCTCATTACTGAGAATCAAGATGCAACTCTATCTCCTTCTGTTAACTGACTAACTCCTAATAGTTCTAACTCTAAATAGTTCTCAGTCTAAAATTTCTCTAACCCTAGAAGTTCTAATCTATAAGTGCTAACCTTTACAAAGAGGCAAGAATTCCTTTATATATACAAAA